>MIQA02023817.1:0-17797 GCA_001887855.2 Sclerospora graminicola
CGGCTCGAAATAGATTCCAACCTGGCGAGCGATCTAGTTTAACATCTTTTCCGCTCCGGGCGGCAGCATTCCAGCATGCTTGGTCGGGACGTACCACTTCTTCATCTGGTTGTAGAATTCTTCAATTGGGCACAGTCCCGCCTCATGCACCTCCCCGCAAGTCTTACACGTGAACAGGCAGTGTTCCGCCGGGTGTCCCTTCCTCTCGCACTTCTTGCACGTCAGCCGTTTCCAACAGCTCCGGTCGTCATGCTTGATGGACCCACAGTGGGTGCACTTGCGCCTGGGGTAATCCTGGTCAGTTCGAGCCGGAAAACTCTTCGACTGACCGGACCCGGCTGGTAGCCTGGACGGCTGACTGGCTTCTGCCGAGAAAAGGTACCGATACTGTTCTTCCTCAGACTCGCCCCCGGATCGCTGATACTCCTCTTCCGAGCTGGTCGCGTCTGACTCTCGGGCGACCATGCCGACGGCTCGGGCCGTCCTGGTGGATGGCGGCCGGCCTCCCTGATCTGCGCTAAATCGTGACTTGAAACGGCCGGTTCCGACTGCCGCCTTGGGGCCTCGCTTCTTCGCTCTTAGGTAGGTGCGCAACGTCAATATCAGCTCCGTCGTGCTCTTCAACCGCGGTAACGCCAGCTGGTCTGCCAGCTCCCGATCGGCCAACGTGCTGATGAAATGTTCCACGTGTTCGCGGGCGGCTTCCGACCGGCTGGCATCTTCTTTAACGGAGATATCCGCTATCATGCCAGCGACATTTAAGCGATGGGTATACTCCAGGGGGGTCTCATCCGCTCGCTTCTTGGTGTGGAAATATTGTCGCGCCGCTGATGTTCCAGATCCGCAGTATTGTTCCTCTAACGCACCGACCAATCCCCTCCAGTTTCCTCGGATTTCCCGGCTGAGCTGTTGGATCCATTTTTTCGCTGGACCTTTCATCAAATCCCCAAAGATCAGGCATATCTCATAGTCCGACGTCCGGTCTCTGAGAAAAGCCGACTTTTTCTTGCTCAGCCATCCTCGGGCTTGGTCCTCGTCCGTGTCGCGTTCGGTGAAGTCTTTCAGCCCGGACGTGACCGACATTCGCACCCTCGTGATCGCTCCTGAATCTGCATCAAACGCTTGGGCCGAGGCCATATGGGCTCGGCGGGCCATCCCCAGATCCAAGTCATCCGGATCGTAATGGTACTTGGCCGACTTGACGGATTCCATATCCACATCGCTGAGAGACAGCTTCCTATTCGTTGGCCGACGTCCGGTCCGGCGACCTGTCTGGCGGCTCGGCGGGGCGGCATGGGGTTCACTCTGCTTGGACTGCACCGACTCCATGTCTTCGTCACTCGGCTCCCTCGCATAGTACTGGACTGGTTCGGACGCCTGCGTTCCACGACGAGCTGGCTGGTCCGGTGACTTCGGACTGCCGCGGCTGGCGGTCAGCCGACGCTGCTCTTCCAAGTATCGCTCCATCATCGCCGAGAACATGTTTTGCAGGTGGTCCGGCACCTGAGGGGCGACTTGGGGGGCGACTTGAGAGGCGGCTTGAGGGGCGACCGGTCTGCCAGATTGACATTCCTTCTTGATCTGCCCATCCGCGTCTTCGTCTTCCTCCTTCGGTTCTGGATCCGCCGTCGCCGTCCGCCAGGCCTGTACGCTGTACTGGCCGGCGTTCTTCCGCTCGGGCGTACCCGGATCCTCACGTCCTCCAAGCCTCATGGCCGTCGCCACACGCGCTGCTCCCCTTGGGCCAAGCGTCATGCGGGTGATACCCACCGATGAATCAGATGAGTCCGCTTCCGAAGGGGCAGACTCGTACTGCGAAGAGCCTGAGTGTATCCCGGCCGGTTTGCTTGTTGCCAGCGGCGTGGACGGCGCCACTCCAGTCGTAGCTGTCATCTTCTTCGACGGCGGCGAGCAACCCACTAGCGGTACCGAGTGGTCGTGCAGGGCGCTGGACGCCTCCTTCAACTTGTCCATCTTCAGATCAAACAACTCGTTCGGATCAAACACGCCGGTGTTAATACCGGCTTGTTTGAGTTGGTCGAATAGTCCTCTAATAAGGGACACGTGGCCGTCTGAGAGAGTTGGGGGAGAGACGGGACCTTTCAATCCGCCTATGATCTTCGGCCGGGTTATTTTCAGCACCTTATCCGTCCGCAAGAATTGCCCCAACTCGTGAAGATGGAAAGCACGCTCCAAATCTATATCCGTCGATAGGCCGTCCTGCTTCTCTTCTTCCTCTTCGAAACGCGGTTTATCTTTGTGGGTCGGATAATCCGATTCCTGCCAATCCGGTCTCTTTAGGGGTAGGGGGGCCAGATCGCGACTTGGTCCCGATCCGGCCGGCTTCCCACTCCGGTCGTATCCGACTTCAGCTTCTTCTTCCTTAATTTTTTCTTTTATATCCATAATATGCATTTGTTTGTTAGGATCATGGTCGGAACCATGATCCTTCCTCGGACTATGGCGGCTTGCACCATAGTCCGATCCGGCTCCATCCGTGTAGCGGCCGGCACTACAGTAAGTAGTACCGTAATCCGCCCCCGGCGGAGCCTCTAGGGGAGTAACTTCTTCTTTAATGTCAACCTCGAACTCCCCCAATCCGAGGCGACCATCGCATCCTTCCATCTTCAGCAGCATTGGGGGCGATATGCCTTCCCCCAATGCACCCGACACAACATCTTCAACAAATTTGACAGGTTTAGGTCTTTCGCCCGCTAGGGACTCGCGGTGATATCCCTGGTTCGAATCCGGGCACGCGCACCATTGTGGTGTAGTCGCTCTCAGAAAATCTTCCTGAGACGCGAACACCCACGGGGGTCCCAGACGACTGACTATCGGAGGGGGTACTCCGTCCATCCGAGTCATGATCCGATCCGGCATCCGGCCGGCTAGATCAGTCACTTCCATCCGCTTGATCGTGACTGCTCGGATGTTGCATGTTGAAAGCTCACCTTGTGTACCCCTCAGTACTGGGTGGTTAGCTCTCCTGGTGGACCCTAGGGCGAAAAGTGTAAATCCGTCCAATAGGGAGATGAGGGTTAGGACTAGGGGTAGCTCCTGGGGGGAAATCGTCACCGGGGAGCTCGTCTGGCAATACACTTGAACTTTGTATAGTGCCGGCTGGGCCGAGAATAGTCGATCGGCCAGCTAAACCAAACAATGAAGGGCGAATCCAAATCTGTATGTGAGGCAGATACAACTCCACACTCTTCCACAGAAGGCCAAAATGTCACCACTTCCCATTACTTAATACCGTGCTCAAAACACGGGCGACTTGAGGTGAGTATACGAAGTCGCCGTGACTCCCGGTCAGGGGACTTCCGGTGGGTTAACTTAACCTTCCCCGGGCAAACCAATAACAGCAAGAGGGGACCTTGTTAGCCCTCTGCCGTGAACCAATAAAGCGACTTGTGTCTAAGAAAGCGAAACGTATACTGATTTATCCTATATCCAATACTCCCTTTGTGTAACCTACCCCAAATAACACGGCTGACCAGTCATGTACCTTACCCAACGTAACCCGGCCAACTCCGACTTTGTGTACCCGCCTGGCCGGTACAGCAACCCCAGATGGTACCAACCCGGCCGATACACCGAACCCATCTGGTACCAATCCGAATGGTACATTGTACCCGGCCGGCTCGGCCGGATAGCCACCCATCCGCGCCCCTCGGCCGCTGACGCTAGCAATGCCTTGGCAGCTTCTCATACGATCCGGGTACCTACTCCATCCACTACAACAATCATCTTCTTTCAGGCTCCCTTCACTCAATCCTTACAAACAATCCGCCGCCTCGGCCGTCCGCCATTTGCTCCTCGCCCGTCAAACATCCGTGGTCCTCCCGTCTGCTCAGCCCGCCTGTTCGACTATCCACGCCCCTTGTAAGGTCCGCCGGTCCGATTTCCAGCCTGGCGCCGCCTGGCCGCTCGTAGACTTCCTCGGCGGCGACTATCCGGTGCCCACACCCTTGGTCCGTATTTCCGCCAATCAGAATGCGCCCTTTGGAAAGTACTTTGCATTATTTCATAAGTCGCTTCACCACAATTCTGCTGCTATATTCAGAATATAGATAGGGTATTCTGTTGCTACTGAAAAAATATTAACGGTACCCATTAACCAAAGATCAACCACCGTACCATGTTCAAAATGGACCGATTCATTCTTTCGGTCTCATCATTTGATGCTGGGGATCTGGCCTCTGTAATCTACGTCCATCTCCCGTTACTTTACAGAATAGTTTCAATACTCCCCACCTCCGTCCGTTCGGAGTACGTAAATTCTGCACCCAAAACCGCCTCACAATTGAAGTTCTGACAAAGAAACCTACAAATGCAATGGATATCGTGGTTTTCAGCTCTACGAATAAAACGAATCCACAAAAACAACGAGATAACGATTTCCACGCATGTACCTTGGTGTAATTGGACCTTTAAGGTCACTGCAGATAACACCACCGATACGATCTATTGGGCGGTTCTGGTTGAATGCGTCTCATTATACTTACAACCCAACCAAGTTTGTTCGACTTTGGATTTTCGTCCAAGTGGGACTCGAAACCGCAATCTCCCGGTCCCGGGGACAGGGTCTAAACCGCTGCACCAACCGAGGTCGGTTATTAGGCAGTTCTGACCTGTATCCTTCTAGGATTTCACGACTTCGTTGCTTTTCCTTCCGTACAAGTTAAGCTATTTGGCCTACGATTGTCCGTCAAACTTATTTCAGACGCGGCATCTCTTACCAAGTGTTCCACAGTATCGTAAGCTAGATGTTCCGGTCGTACATGGAACTGATGTAGTGTTCTTTCTTGGAAATTGTGTCATCTGTGCTTTCAGTTACTACGTTCATTTTCTTTTACGCTCGGTTCCTTAACTGCACAAAGGTATGCGGTGAAGACACATCCTGACATCGATTTCAAAACGTATTGTGTATTTGTATACCACCTGAATGTTTGCGCCATTATCTTTCGGTATACATCCATTTTTACAAACATCCCAAAGAAATTCAATTTTCCTTTAAATTTTGGGTGGAAAAAACTTCTGTAAGCACGCTTGTAGAAATAGCAGTATTAAGCGTAACGTTCCCAACTTTAGCGACTTTCAAATGTCCTCCGTCCGGTGACGTTGAACTTTCTTCTTTGGTGCATTCCTTTGTGTCTTCATGCATTTCCTCATTCGACACCAAGTGTTTGCCAGCACCGCCGTCTACAATCCAGACATCTTCATCTGAGCAGGTGTCTTGTTTCGAACCAGTAAAGTTTTGCGTGCATTTCTGTTGTCGGCAGGTCAAAGCGTTTATCACAATAACCACTAGTTTGACGCCTTCCGTCGCTTCAAAACGTCTGACCATTATTTTGTTTCCCCCCCGTTTTAATATCTTAGGATATGTCCCTCCATACCATAACTGAACAGGTCCTTTCCTTTTATGGTCGTCGACAGATTAGCAAACTTCCTTGTTTTACAGATATTTTTCAAACGCTTGCGCCCACGCAATGTGTTCTTGTGCATGCTGCATATAGTCCCCACGCTGAGTATCTTATCGAATTATTAGCCCCAATTTGAGGCATGAGGCGGCGGATCTTACGCTATTTCAGCTATCATTTTTTCATGCGACCCACTTTCTCTGGCTTGCATCACGTAATATAACATCTGTTGCGTCCACAACCTGCGTGGATCCTTTTCTGTCGCAAACAGAAGCGCTACCTGGTGACAGGAAATGTTCACTTCAGACGCATGAAACATTTGTATCTAAACCAAAACATAGCTCTTGAAAAAATTGCCACCGTGTCATTATATTATATTAGCTTAAAAAAAACTTGCAGCAACCCCTTCTAAATGCTCACTTAATTATTTACTGTTAAGCACTATGTCTACGAAAAACTAGTCGACAATTGTGCAACTTCAATTGCCTCTGAGAAACGGTAGGTCCATTGCCTGAAACCTGCACCAAGACCTGGGTAAATTTCCTCACCGCTAAAGCTTTAAATTGCTATCCCTCGAATTTTCATGTTAAAACCCATGTACATCTGGTTGGTCGCTGGGTTTACCGGCGGGACAAATCCACCTGCCAATCCTTGATGCCCCATTCCCGGGGCTCTTTCCTGCTTCCCGTTTCCGGCAGGGGCACGCCATTCACCGCCTCTTCAATACTATTATCACCAGTTAGGTGTTTCAACGTATATTTCCCACCGAACGGTCCATAGTTCTTTTCTGTTTCTCTAAAGCCACTCCCATTTTCGGAGACCTTGTGTGATCTAAGCGTTGTGCTAAGGGCTGACTCTTGCGGTCGCTCCTCTTCCATCACTTCTAGATTTTCATCCAACGCTTCACGAAATTCAACAATGCTTCCACATTCATTTCGTTATTATCCTCTTTCTAGCCCTCCATCCTCCACACGACACGAAACGGTAAGAGAGAAACAAAAAGCGCATTTTAATTAGGTGACTTCAACGTAAACCGAATATAATCGAAAACATTCGAAAACATTCGAAAACAATTCAACACACTTGATAAAAACTTGAAAATTTTCGGGCTTGAGCCCCGCTAATTTTGGCTCATAACCTATGGGAAAATACCGCGAGCATAAGCTTGTATATGACCACACTGGGAACCGGTTAAGGTTCTGATGCGTGTAGTAGACTAAGTGATTGCTGATTAGAACAAATACCACTAGAACAATGCGTGTGGGTACGACTAGCGACCAGACGAGTTAGTATCAGTTGCCCCAGTCCGAAAAGTCGTCCTACGTCTTCGTGTGTTAAAATTGATACAAAGTATAGGGCTAGCCTAGAGCGCACCAAACCAAAATCTGCACAGCATCCAATCCTGTGCACCCAGTAGGGGTAGGTTTGTCTTTATTGTACAATATTGTAAGACCTGACATCCGAAAAGCGACATAACTAGAAGTATGTATAAGGTGGCAGCCGGTATTTATTTACACTCGAGTTATAATATTAATAAATGATTTGTAGAGGGCACCACGCAGAAAAGGTAGGCAGCTCGTCGGGCAACAATCTCGTCTCCTACTACGATACAACCCAAACGATATAGAAAAAGCGCAGCCAACACGAAACTTGCGTTACTGACAAACCATCCACTAGCAAGCACTGTCGACGCTTCGTCCAGTGGTAACAAGTAAGCAAGCCATTGTGTCAACAGCGGGTAAAAAGGATAAAAGGCGTGGAAATGCTCGAAGTCGTAGCCGTATAAGGCTATGTGGGAGAAATAGACGCCGTCCCAGTTGCTCAGCGCTGTTAGAGGGGACCCTTTTGTCTGTAGATGCGACGAAGGGTCGTATGGTGTCACGGTTGAGCTCGTCAATAGCGCTAGAATCGTCACATACGCTCGAGTTGCAACCGCGAAGACGGCGATATTGCGATCAGTTTTCATCTGTATTAACGAAGTTTTACTACATGTACTGTAATGGCACTCTATTTGTCAAGTTACAGAAATTCTGTGATTCAGACGGCGTTAATCAGAACAAGGCAGTCGTGCTACTTGGTCAATTTCTCGCTCGCGACGAATTAATTAAACAAATGAGCGAACGCCACGAGATATAATCAACACGTGCGTCGGATAAACACTCTCTTGCTCTTGAAATTCTCATTTTGTGACGCAATAGCAACCCCCCTGTAGCCAAGCGAGCGTGTCTTCGGCGCCTCCCTCTGCCGCATGCTCCAGCGCCTGCTCCACGGCGCAAGACCTGCGGAGTTTGCTATAGAGGAACTGGGCGACCTCCAGATGGTCCATATAGCACGCGGCGTTGAAAGCATCAAAGCTGTTGCAGACGTCTCGGTGGTGCTCAGTGAGCCACTGGACAACAGCCAGATGTCCATGCGTGGCAGCCAGCTCAAGAGCAGTAGAAGTCCACCGCAAGTCAAACTGATTCGATTCGTTTTCACTATTAGCCGGCAGCTCTTCATCAACGTAGTCGTAATGCAGCCAGCGCAGCACGGTCACATAGCCTTGACGAGCAGCCTCATCAATAGCTTTGGCATTTATTTGCTATTTACAAATAGTTATGTCGCTTTTCGGAATGTCAGCTCTTACAATATTTTACAATAAAGACAAACCTACCCCTACTGGGTGCACAGGATTGGATGCTGTGCAGATTTTGGTTTGGTGCGCTCTAGGCTAACCCCAAAGTATATGTATATTTTGTTAGGTTAAAAAAAGAACTTGACCTAAATATTCAAACTCATAAGTACATAACCACTGTAATTTTGCTTTACCTGGAATTTCATTTCATTCCTTCACTAAAAACTCATCAGCAAATTCCAACAGAAAAACGTACACGTTAAAAGGAGAGGTGCCCACTCCAGCCCGCCAAACTCAAATATACGAAAAAATTTAAGTGCAACCAACGCATAAAAACCTGGTGAATTAGATAGTGCGAATGCAACAGCATGAACACGAAGCGGCTCCATGACGTGCACAACTTTGTACGATATACTCCCCATCTACTACTGTATACTTTTTAATTATCTTGCTCCGACCCGCTCGTGTTTTGCCATGTCAAATTACCAGCGATCTAAACGTAAAACTGTTGAGGAAGTCAGCAACAACAGATAAGGGAGCCCAATTTAATGTGGCTTAGTTATTAAGTATTTAATGACATGATTTTAGTCATACCAGGGAGATTTAGCAAAACGATTTATAATATCTATCGCTAGAGCCCCGTCCAATAGGATTGTCGAGAATTGATGAATGAGCCACGAATCACAGGCGTTAGAATCTAAAATATATTCTTTTCCTTTGGTGCACTTGATAACCTCAACCGATCACTGGGACAATAGTGCAGCCCATCTGCCCAACCAACACTCAATTTCACTAGCCTTGAGGAACCATGACAGGGTCGACCGTCTCGACAGGGCTTTGATCGGTGGGAATCTAGAATTGCGTAACACACTACCAGTATTCGGAACAGACCCAAGCCCCCCTTACACACCAGTCCCTAATTCACTTCATTTGCTTTCAATGTTCGAGTGGTAAACATTACCGGGTCGTATATGCCATTATAAGCTTGTACCAGGGCGGCTGAGATCAACTTGTTAGCGTAGATGATAACCACCGGCACTTTCTCATGGTCAAAATCTTTCAATAATGACCTGACCGACTCCATGTTGACGTCACTGAGTGAAGGTCTTCCATTAGTCGGCGACCTGAATGGTGAGTGGGCTCGTCAACTTGAGGTGCTCTTTTTCTCGACCGTATTGATTCAAAATATTTATCCACCATAACGTCAGCACGATGCTGATTCGACTTCGGCATCTGTTCTTCATTTGAGGTGGACCGGTTATGCGGATTTATTTTGGAACCACTTGCATTAGATCGACGCTGTCCATCCAGGTATCGTTCCATGATGGCTAAAAACATGTTCGGTATGTGGTCTGGTACTTGGGGACGAACTTGGGGGCTCTTTTTTAATTCTCTGTACTGTATCGTCGGCCCTCATGTTTGTAGGTTCCACCTCCGTCTGGTTCCTTCCCGACCGTCCTTGATTCGGGTGATCCGGATTATACTATTCTCCATGGTAGCTGAGCTTCTTCAGATTAGTTATTCCTGAACCCCGCATGCCTCCAAACTTCGTCGCAATTGTTATTGTGGTGAAGCGATCGGAAAATATTGGGACTGAAGTGGACCACACATGGCCGTTGATTGGTGACGATAGAACACCCATCAACATATGACGGTTGATGGGTGGGAAAAGGTTGATCACGATTAAGAAGAAAAGGTGGTGGCCAACGGATATTCACGACGTGGAGAAATCAGCCAAGTATGGTCGTTAAGCCCAGTCCCAGACACTGGCGGAATGATGGAGATCACGATCACGATCGGTACTACAGTCACTAAGTGGAGTTCCCGTGGATGAAATAAGAAAAGGGTGACTGTTGACATGACGTATCAAGGGCAGGTGACCAGCCGATCTCTGAATGGTATAGTGGTTGAAGTTGACCATGATACGAAGTTATGGCCTGATCGGCCTGTCATGCCCGAGTAATGAAGATCAGATGAGGAATGAAGATCGGGCATGTGGAGTGACAGGTTGTGTGAGTGACGAGAACCTTTGGTTGGTCCGAAGATGACGTGGCAAGGCCTGATCAGGCCTGATCAGCCGAGATCGGTGTTGTATGGTTGTCCTGACGGGGTATAAAGATCGGAAGTGTGGTTTGGAAGATGAATTGAGTCGTGATGATGATGACCCAGAGCGTTCCCGAGGTGATCAAGGGCTGATCAGCCTGATCACCACCTGATCACTCGGTTGATCACTATGGCGATCGTGATCAGGGCTGATCAGCCTCTGATCAGCGTTGATATGCAAGGGCAAGTAAGTTCTCGGTTTGGTCGGACTATATACGAAGTGAACAAGTGCTGAAGAGCAGGTCTCAAGTGTTTTCGAGGTCGTTTGTTGAAGATCAGGATGGGTCGAGGATCTTTTGAAGAGTCGGGTCGTGATCAGGGCAGAAGCGGTACAGATCAGCTTGAAGGTGCAGCCAGGATGGGCAAGAGGGTGTTACGCAACCGTGCGACGAAGTAAATAGGTTCGAAGTAAAGGTCAGGCATGAGTTGATGTATGGTACACAGGTATAGGACATTGCATATATAATAACAGGTTTAGATTTTCCCCCTAAAGCAAAGAGTCGCTCCGCCACGTGTGCGGTCATTGGGAGCACAGGGTTGATTAGTCCCCTCTTGCTCAACTATTTCCCGGTTAAGACGCGCTTAGACGCATTTTGGCTTACCGGAAGACCCCCGACGGGTTTGTTTTAGGTGATCGAACCTCACCCTCAACGCGCACGTGTTTGGAACACGTTAATAATATTGGAAAAGGTTTTGTGGAGATAACGTTTGTGGATTACTGTGGAAGATCGTGGATTGATCGCGTTTTCTTGGTTTCGTTATATCTCTCTCTCATTGGCTGGCCTGATCAGACGAACTTTCCTGATCAGTGCCTAGATACTGAATAAGTGTCGACCCCAACCCGTTCTCCGGTGAAGATTTCCACCCGAGGACACCCCCCGTCTCGAGAAGGTCAAACCCTCCGACCTGATCAAGATCATCCTTTTCGTCACCGAGTCCACCTAAGTGAGTGTAACCACCCCCGATCAACGGGTACACAAGGTGAGATGAAGTTAAACATAGACCCTGACGAGCATGAAGACCGGCCAGATGACTGGGAGGATCAGATCAGTCACCACAATGGTGATTCATCTGATTCCGATGCTGATCAGGATCGACGGAGTACCCCCTCCGATAGTTGGTCGTCCGGGCCAGTAAGTATCCGGATTCCACCCACGACTTCGGCCATGGATTTGGAAATCGGCTTCACCACAATGGTGCGCGTGCCCGGATCACTTGGTGACTCAGGATATCACCGTGATTCCTTTGATGATGAAAAAGATGTGAAAATCAAAGTGGAGGAAACCTTTTCGGGTGTATTGGAGGAAGGCGTATCGCCTCCGATGCTGTCCATTTCTAAAGGAAGCGATGATCGACCTGGTCTGGTGGAGTGCCAGGTCGAGATTAAAGATGAAACAACTCCCCACATGGCCCCGATCGGGGCCGATCTGGGTTATAGTAAAGTTGACTATAACCCAGGAAAGGATCGAGGTGTTAACCTTGATCCTATGCATAAGAAGAAAATGGAAAAAGACAGAAAAAATATGGGGGCGGATCATTGCGATCCACCTAAAAAATATGTGAAACCTAAACCGAAGATCTTCGAGGAAGACGAAGAGAAGATCGAACCAGCCGAGAAGACACTGTCCAGGATGTGGAACGACTGTTCTATCTTCGAGAGTTTCACAAGTTCCTGGCTACCAACCGAGTGATGAAGATCATTAAGCCTAAGATCATCGGGAAGCTTGAAGGTCGAGCGACCCGGCCGGTGATCACAGGCAGTCAACTTGACCTGATCAGGAACCTCTTGGCGCAGATCGACGAGGTTGGCTTCACTACTGGTGCCTTCGACGCGAATATGCTATTCGATCTGGATCAAGAGACGATCAGAGAAGCTATGACACCCTGTATGACCATCTTGCCTCGTTACTAGGGGCGAACCCAGTGGTTCAGTCGCCGATCGCGGATCCTTCGCACCGATCACAGTTGGTTGAGTATCCTATGGATATCGAGTCGATCTATCAATCGTCATCACAATCTGGAGCGGCATCCACCGACTCCTCGGTTGGGATCACACGTATGACGTTGGGCCCGAAAGGGATCCAACAGATCGACCCCAAGATCGAGTCGCAGAACAGGAAGAGAAAGCCGGAACCTGGCAGAGTCGGATCGGACGATAGCTTCGAAGATGCTCAGGAAGTGCCACAGGCCAATCCGACCTCCAACACTGGTCATACCAACATGCCGGAGGTCCCAGAGCAATTAAAAGCCATGTTCGCGACAATGATGAACCGATTTGCGGGTGAACAATATGGATTGCCTCAGTACACACCTGGACAAGGACAACCATAGTGATCGGCACCGAATATGAATCAGTCCGCTGAGAAATCGGTCAAGAGACCCGTGGACGTGGAGATGGAATCAGTCCGATCAGCCGGAATTGTTCGTTCGATATGCCAGGCTGATCACCAAGACCGATTTCACCGATCACCCCCACGGAGTGATGTGGACATGGAGTCAGAGGGCGAGATCAGCCAACATTTCGATCCAGATGATCTGGACATTGAGATGCCTCGTAGAGCGAATATGGCCTCCGCGCAGGCATTTGACAGTGATTCCGGAACGATCACCCGAGTACGAATGTCTGCGATCTCGGAATTGAAAGTTTTCACTGGCAAAGATATGGATGACGATCAGGCCAGAGCTTGGCTAAGTCGAACTAAATCAGCTTTTCTGAGGGACAAGACACCGGAAGCTGAAAGATGCCTGATCTTCGCTGATCTAATGAAAGGCCCGGCCATTAAATGGCTTAAACAGCTGAGTCGAGAAGTGCGTCTGAAGTGGCCTCGTTTGTGTGAAGAGTTCGAAGAACAATATTGCAATTCGGGGGTGTCTGTTGCTAGACAGTACTACCACATGAAGAAAAGATCCGACGAGACGCCGATCGAGTATTTACATCGGTTGAATGTTGCTGGTCTACGCGCGAAAATGCCGATCAGGAAGGACCCACGACACCCGGACATAGCCCGTGAACATGTCGAACACTTCATTGGGACTCTGGATAATCGCGATCTGGCTGATCAGCTAACCCTGCTCCGTATAAAGGACTCAGAACAACTGGAACTGACTCTGAGGACGCTGCAGCGGGCCAAGAGTCGACAGCCCAAGGTCGAGGTAGGATCGAATCGTTACCGGTCCAAGCCACACCCTGATCAAGGTAAGATACCGGCAGCCCGACCAGCCAGAGCGATTCGAATGATCGCGAAAGATCAGACAGTTCAGGCTCTGAAGAAGAAAGTGGCCAGTCGAGTCTGAGTTCAGACGAGGAACAGTACCGTCATGTATTTACGACGGAACCAATGTATCGCCCGAGATCATCGACTAATGGCGTGGACGGACGGAAACCTGGTGGTATTCAACCTGATCAGGACCGATATCGTAAGAAATGTGTGCATTGTGGGTCGACCAAACATGGAGATCGTGATTGTTGGAAAAGAATTACGTGTGGAAAATGTGATCGTAAAGGTCACCCTTCTGATCACTGTTTTTTCGTGTGCAAGACCTGTGGGAAGCTTCATGACGCCGGCGCCTGCCCTATCGAAGAATTCTTTAATCTGATGCGCAAGTGGTATGTGCCGACTAAACATGCTGGTATGCTCCCACCAGATGTTGAGAAGATGTTAAACTAGATCGCTCGCCAGGTTGGAATCTGGTTCGAGCCTAGCGATCTATGTTCTGCATTTATGCATATGTCGGTAGCGGAGATAAGTTTGAGGAAAAGAAGATAACCGACAATACATGTTCTAATTCAAATTGCATCGATCGGTGTCCGATCTACAGTCTCAGAGTGGATGAATATTCCCGATCGGACGTGATCATGGAGTTGGACCTACTGCCCGGTGAATCCCGTGGATACTGGAAGTATCACTCTCCCGACAAGTGGTTTAAACAGGCTAAAGCTAATGGAAAGATCAACAATGAGAAAGCCACTATTTTATTTGACTCTGGGGCGGAAGTCTCGATCATCGACTCCGCCTTTGCTCGTAAGGTGGGATGTCGTATAGACAGTACCCAGAGGCAAGAATGTGTTGGGATTGGCGAGAGTTCATATATGACGGAAGGACGATCACGTGTGAAGATCACCCTGGCAGGATCCCTGGTCTACTATTTTAATGCTTGAATCGGACGGCTAGCCGGTCAAGACGCGATATTGGGGATGGATTTTATGGTACCAGCCGGTATACGACTTGACCTATCTCATGGAACCCTGACTCTGCCGGATGAAGTGCAGATTCAGTTATCTGGCCGACGACCTTTATATGGCACTCATGTACGGATGTTAAAGATGGGTCAGTACGAGAACATTGGGGTGTCCCGATCAGTCGATGTAATGATTCGGTCGAGTGATCGGCAACAGAAATTGTGGCTGACCCGTGGAGAACGTTGGGTGCCAACGTTCGTTAAAGGTATCGGCCGATCAAGCTACATCAGAGTCACAAATATATCCGATCGGCCGCTGATCATCCACGAAGACATGATCTTAGGGATGTGGTTACCTGAAGGGAAAGTACCCCGACAGATCGGATATGTTTCAGTGGGATCACGAAGATACATTGAATGGCAGAATCTGGCTTATCAAGCCACCACGGACATGGTCAGTGACGAAGATTTAGAGGATGAAGATACCTCACCTATGGTCGAGAAGCCGGAGTATTCTACGCCGACCAAGCTGCTGATCAGGAGGCCATCGATCGAAGCGACAGGGGAAGGCCGGGCCAAAGAAGGTCCACAGATATTGAGTATAATTAGGCCCGGCTCACCGAAAACAACGGACCCAGTTAGCGGAAAAGACAATGAAGAGTCCAAGCACGATCATGAGGAAGAAAAGAGGATGAACCAGCTGAATTCATTACAGAGGAGGGTGAATCCGAAGTAAACCATCAGTCGAGTGACGCACAAGGGGCGATCCAAGGCGATGCCGATCAGGAAAAGGTAGATCAGGTGGACGAGCAAGTGTGTATACACGAAGGCGGCGATCAGTATATCGAAGGTATCGAGAAGCAGATGGCTGTGTTGCCGGAAGTATCGCCACATATGCCAGAAGTCACCATGGAAGATTTACAAGTCGGTGATCCCGAGGTGAATACGCCCGAGCAGATCGATCAGCTAAAGAAGATCATCTGGAAGAGGCGTCACTTACTGATGGGGAAAGGTAACGCCCTACCCCCATCCGCATTCGGAGCTGTTTGTGATATAGACGTGGGAAATGCGGGGCCGATCGCTCAGCGTTGTCGTAAAGTTGCACCTCAATACCGGGAAAAGTTATCCGATTTGATCAAGGGTTTGCTGAGTACAAATATCATCCGACCATCAACATCGCAGTGGGCATCACCGATCGTGATTGTGATTAAGAAGAATGGGGTTGACATTCGATTGTGTATCGACTACAGAATGGTGAATCGCCTCACGAAGTTGATGGTCTACCCGATGCCCCTGATCAATGACTTATTAGAAGATCTGGATAAAGTTTTATGGTTTTGTTCGCTGGATATGGCTAGTGGCTTCTGGGTGGTTTCGATGACTGATCGCGCTCGAGAGATCTCGGCTTTCGTTACACCGTTTGGGCTTTTTGAATGGAATCGGATGCCGTTTGGATTAAAGAATGCCCCACAGATCTACCAGAGGCTGATCGACAATGCTCTTTATGGGTATTTCCAGATCAGTGCTGATCGGAAAGCCACTGATCTACATGATGTGTTTACGGAAGGTGAGCCAGACCAAGATCAGGGCCGATCAGTATTGGGAAGGCGATCATATATAGATGATATCTTGGTCACGGCAACATCCTGGGATATGCTATGCGATAAGGTCGAACGACTCTTAGACACCTGCGAGCGCTGGAATTTTTCGATCAGTGTGGTCAAGAGTTTCTGGGGTCAACCCAAGGTCGCTTACCTCGGCCATAACGTATCGATCCAAGGCTTGGAAGCAAATCCGAAAGATCTAGCCGCTCTCAGCAACTTACCTTTCCCCCGATCGTTGAAGGCCATGCAATCTTTCCTCGGATCATTGAATTACTATAGCAGATTTATCGAGGACTTCTCGATTTACGCTGCTATACTATATGAACTGAAGGAAGTTGATTATCATGGGTTACGAGAACGTGATCGGGTGGGAGGATCACCAATTGAGACTGATCACGAAGTTGAAGCTATTGAAACGGATCTCGAGATTGGATCACCAACTGATCGAACTGTGCCAGGGTCAGAAGACCACATGAATCGAGCTATGGTAGCCTTCAGTATGTTAAAGGCGAAGATGATCTCGACGCCGATACTGAAACACTTCGATCCGGAGAAGATTCCCGTGGTGATCTTATATGCCAGTAAATGGCCAATATCGGCCGCACTGGTCCAAGATCACGATGGAGTTTATTTCCCGGTGACGTTCACAAGCCGGACATTAAAACCGAATGAAGTTAACTATGACATTGTGGATAAGGAAGTGCTAGCGTTATTACGTGTGTTGGATGATTGCTATTCTGTGCTGGTAACTAGATCAATTAAGGTATTATCCAAGCGATCTAGTCTGGCGTGGTTACTATCCGCGAGTGGTTTAGATGGAAGACTGGGGCGATGGGCAGCGGTGTTATCTCAGTAGACCTTGGAGATCATCAAGTGCACCAAGGGCGAAGAAGAAATTCTTGGGATGCTGGCAGCCAGCATCACGCCCCGATCAGAAGTCGATGAAGCCCTGATCGAGGTCGCTCCTCGGGAGCAACCACGTGAATCGATCACTATACCCCCACCGATCGTCGGCTCAGAAGAAGATCTGATCGTTGTAAGTTTCGACGGGTCAGCGAGTGTGAAGAAAGGCGTAGGGGCGTATAGCGCGCTGTTATGGAAGCTGCCAGAGTGGACTGTTATATCGGCCGGTTCAGATTATACTCCAGGTATCACGGTCAATGAGGCTGAATATCGTGGTCTGCTGCTAGGTTTGGATCTCTTGCAAGAGCAAAAGATCGGAAGAGTAATTATATGCGGAGATTCAAACCTAGTGATTCGGCAGATCACTGGAGAGATCGACTGTAAAGCGCCGCACCTGAAACTACTGAATGATCGCGTTATGAAAGCTTTACGTGGATGGCCAAGACATGATTTTTTGCATGTGAAACGTGATTGGAATCGGAGTGCAGATCACTTAGCAACTATGGCTATGCGTGATCAGGCCGGATCGATAGTCACTGATCAAGTGCTGTTGGAAGAACTGGTGGAGATCAATAGGCTGCCTGAGCTGATCCGTGTGGAAAATGAAAAGGAAGCAGCCCAGATCTTGATTACGACGAGATCACGAACCAGATCACCACCCAACAGATCACCCTCTCGCGGAAGCCTGACAGAGGAAATAGTACAAGAGATGCGGATCGAAAGAATTCTCAAGGCTCAAGACGAGGAAAAATGGATCGGTGACTTGAAGGCGTTTCTAAAGGGTGATCTGGAGAAGCTGAGCCAGAGTGAGGCAAAAGATTGTGCCAAGATCGCGTATAACTACGAGATCGACGAAAATGATCTGTTGTTTTACTATGTACAAGCTGATCAGGCCGATGCGGATTTGGACCGATCGGCAAGACTCGTGATCCCGGAGACTCTACAAGCTGATATCTTACACCATTACCATGTTA
>MIQA02023818.1:0-41726 GCA_001887855.2 Sclerospora graminicola
TCTGAGAAAGTCAGAAAGGATAAAAAATCTCTACATGCGAAGAAAGTAGAAAATTTTCAGAAAAAAACCAGCGCTCTGCTAATGCTGGAAGGAAAGGTCAAGTTTTATATGACCAATGTATTGGAGCGGGTAAAACAGGAGGAAGGCCCCATTACGTTAGCAAGACCAAAGAAAGTAAATAGTGTGGGACCGTCGGAGTTAGCGACGATCCAGGACGTGATACATTTACTAAACCTCAGATCGGTGCCGACGCCGGCGACTGGCGCTTGCCAGATATATGCTGTGTGCCAAGCTTTGGCATGCACAGACAGCTTACGCAAACACGCACACTTATTTGAGGAAATGACAAAGCAACTAAAACAGGGTTGCCTTGCCCGTGCTCTTATGGATTTTGACGTGAAGTTCACTCCGGGAGTTCGGATATCAACTCTGATTGAATTAAGAAGAGGTACTAATCGGACTTCACCAAAGGAATCCAAACGTTTATTCCAGGAGTACTTGTTGGAATTCGCGGAGAGTGGATCATGTGTTACTGAAAGTATTCCGGAAGATACGTGGGGAAGTAATGATACTCTGATGACGTTGAGTACGATATTGCAACGTGACATATATGTTATCAGTCACCCACCAGGATTTAAGGCACCAGGTGTACAATTTTATACACCTGAAACGAGGACAATAAAGTCAAAAAGTTATCAGATGAGCGGGGAATACCCCATGACGGTACAAGATTTCTATGAGAAAATGCGAGTTTTTTTACTGCCTTTGGATTCGGAGACGCGCAAAAATAAAACACCGTTAATACTGAAGTATGACGGGCAGCATTTATTCGGCGCTTTAATATTGGAGAAAGGGGCAATTCGACTGAAGACATCGACATGGATGGAAGTAGTGACGATGAAGATTTCGAGGATGACAAGGTTCCAGAGGAACGCCAATTGTCAGCTAGCCTAGTGGATAGAAGTAATTCTACGGAATTAGTGCTTGAGAGCGAGGATTCTATCCCTAATTTCGGTAGTCAATCGCCTTGGGATCCAGACGATTGGGATGACAACTTGGATGATTTTTTACGACGTCTCGATGGGACTACGATCCATCATGGAATAAAATGCGAAATTATCATGATGAAAGATCCGCGTATGTGTGAGCTACTGCATTTCTTGGCGGACACCGTGAGCAAATTATCGTCGCCAGAACAAGAAGAGATGTTACAAGCCGACATGTTTGATCCGAGTATTCGAAAGGGCGTTCTTCAGAAATATCAAATTTCAGCACCGATTCTCAATCAATGGTATGAAAAGGTCTGGTTGGAAATCAACCCGAACCGGAATGTATGTTAATTTCGGATGCATCGCCATCCGGTTCGCAGTACAAGGAGTCAGATCTGTCGCCAAGTTCACAGGATACTGAAGCCTCTGGACAAGGTGACAATCCGACTTCCAGACGGATTTGCAGACGCGAAGGGGAGGAAGAAGGCTCGCAGCTAATGGAAATAGTTCCCATCGTTAGAGAACTGATTGATGATTTTGAACGGTGTGATGGAGATACTGGAATGGAGCATTTGTCACTTGATGAGTTTAAAATTGCATGGCATAAACTATTGCCTCTCTGAGAAGAACAAACGGGTATTCCTTTCCCATTAGAAAACATTATGGGTGAAGGCGGCTCATCTTGAATCGAACTGCCTTCTTCACTTAATTAAAGATGCTCCGGGATCCTATCACATATTGGATAGTGTTCACCCGAGTGTCCTAGATGAGTTAACCAAGCATTGGCGGGAGCAGTGCTGGTTGGAAGTAATTGAGGCAGGCAAACGAGAGGGTTTGGCGGATATATCAGGACGGTGGTTCTCGGAGTGGGAGCATCGATTCATGGTGACGATTGGATCGGCACAACGAACGGCAATTATCAATTGGGAGCATCGATTCATGGTGACGATTGGATCGGCACAACGAACGGCAATTATCAATAGCACGCAAGAATGGTCTCGGCTTCGTAAAGTGCAATACGGTGGCAATGTGATTTTGAAATTATTGGCTCCGAGACAAGTGATCCGAATGGCAGCGATGTTACTAAGTTCTCACGTTTTTGCGGAACAGTTAGCAGCTTTGGTTGGAGATAACTATCACCCTAATGATACAATTATGTGCCTACTGAAAAGACATTTACGTGTGGTGGAGACGCGACCAGATTATGCAGCGAAGGTTCAAGCGACTGACAAAGGCGCCCCGGAAGCATGGAAGGACTTACTTTAATTTTGTCAGGCTACGACGGTGCTGCAACTGACAAATGGCCCGGAGCCCTCCCACACTAACAAGGACCTCGAGGGTCTGAGCCAATACTAAGGGCACCGCTATGGATGCAGAAAAAAATCATACGAATTTCACTATAGACAATTTAGATGTTTACACGAAATTACGTATGCTTAAGGTTATGGAGTATGTATCGAACGCAGGAAGGGATCGTGATAATCATCAGCATCTCACCTATACCTGTATCAGTCAAACTGTGAAGGGATTTGCGCAGAAGGACGTTTGGGCCTGGATGTCGGCGTGGAGAAGGGGACATCCTAGTCACCCAGCTCAGGTAATTCTACTCCAAGAAACCCATATTGTTTCAATATAAGAATGTGAGGAGATGTCAAAGAAATGGGCTTTATTATAGGGTAGGATCGGTCAATACAAGACCTTGTCTTATTGGAGCGTGCACCAAAAAAAACAAGGAGGAGTTGCTATTTTACTGAGTCCTGATATTGCCGACCACGTTCTCCCCAGGAAGAAAGAACGTTGGTCACACAGGTTATTAGTACTCAAGTCGACTGATAGCATCATTCTGAATGTTTATGGTCCTTCGAGTGACGTCAGACGACGTGAAGGTTTCTTTAATACCTTACGTCGACTATTTCTGCGAAGGCTGCGACATTGTTTGTTAGGGGCGATTTCAACTGCGTCGATGCTCCAGCTCTAGATAGGCTAGGAGGCACCCGGTCGGTGCGACCAGAAAGTAACGCGTTGAGGAAAGTTGTGACAGAATCGCAGCTGGAAGATGCGCGACAATTAATGATTTCGCCACTGGAGGAATCAACCTTAGAACCCCAAGATCATTTCACTGATTGGAGAGGATATCAAGCCAGCAGGCTGGATCGGTTTTACGTATCTGGACAGTGGAAAAATTGGGTGGTCTGGGTTGCAGTCGAGCCTTCGCCGGTTTTCTCAGATCATAATCAAGTGGGTTTATTGTTAAAGGATCCGAATGTCTCGCGGAATTTATCAGTCACCCGCAAACTTTCATACCCGTTCCAGGATCGCAAAATGAGGTAGTCAGAACTATGATTTTAGAACGATTACAGGAAGAGTCATGACGTACCAAGGCGGTCCAGAATTGGGACAACTGGATTGATTATTGCCGTGATGTAGTCTTTTAAGTCCGCAGAACAGTTGAACGTCGTCGTAAGAAGAGGGTACATCACCTCTAACGGTCGATTAGAGAATCTGCGTCAACTCGGAAACATATTGTCACGTCTATTGCGGAGTCACTCGAAAAAGAACGGTCGGTGAGGAGAGGATTTCGTCTGCACACATCAGATGCAGATGTACGCTGGTTATTTAAGAGAGCATCAGTATGGGAGCGGAATCAGACGGTGACGCAGATAAAAGCAACAACGGGTCTACCTTTTGCAGCAGAACTGTCGATCCCTGATCGCTTCGCGGCGACGTGGAATAGTATATTGGGGCATAGTCACCGAGATGTAGGCAGCAGAGATCTCTCTAAGGAAGTTCAGCGGTTCATGGACATACCAGTCCACAGAAAAGTGACAGATTCTCAGAATATAGATTTACTCGCGGATATTGTACAGGAAGATGTGGAGTGGGTAATCAAGAGCATCGATCGCAGGAAAGCGGCAGGACAGGATGGCATTGGAAATGACTTTTATAAGGATTTCTCATCTGTGCTAGTGGAGCCACTCACCAAGATGTTCAATGATATACTCCGCGGTGGGAAGCCTCCTAATTCTTTTCTGAAAGCTGTGGTAATCCCGTTACAAAAGAAAGGAGATTCCAGTAATGCGCTCGACTACCGCCCTATTTCACTGTTGACAACAGGATACAAGTTATTTGCAAAAATATTGGCACGACGATTACAGGTTTTTCTGGCGAATTTAATTGGCGAGACTTAACAAGGTTTTGTGTTGGGACGTCGCATGGATAAAGCTGTCATATTAATGAAGGCAACTTTTGAAACCTACAAAGAAAGGCAGAAAGTGTCAGCAGCACGGAGTGCGGGAGTGTTGTTTCTTGATTTCAGCAAAGCGTATGATACTGTGGATAGAAGATACCTCTTCACGGTGCTCAACTTATTTGGTTTTTCGAACGTATTTGTGGATTTAATGGATAGGTAACATGCTGGTACTACCGCTGAATAATCAATTTGCGGACCCTATTCTAGTCAGGTCCGGCATCAGGCAGGGTTGTCCGTTGGCCCCTCTCGTGTTCATCCGAGCTGTAGAGCCATTGGCGTTAGCTCTTAGCCAGGAGTCGAAATTAGTTGGCATCCAGCCTTTGCAAAATGATACTTCTTTTTACCATCGATTTTCAGCATTTGTAGATGCCTCTACAGTATTCCTGTGGCATGCAGAACAGGTGCCGGCGGTGTTAGACGTGGTCAGGCGTTTTGGAGATTTTGCGGGATTAAAAATTCAGCCGGCAAAAAGTAAATTTGTATTTCTAAATTCACAGTATGTACCTGAGAAGTGGTACGGATTACCGGTATTTTCGGAAGGTGTGGATGTGGAGACCTAGAAACAGTTAACTGGGTCCTAAGAATTCGCTGTGTCCAACGGCGGTTGGCAACAGCAACTCAATGCGGGACATCGTTTATGGACAGAGTGCAATTGTTCAATGTGATAGCCATTCCCTCAATAATGTTTACCACACGGATGTTTGAGCCCCCGACGGAGGCCCTACAGGAAGTTGTTAGTATCCAGAAGGCTTTTCTATGGTGTAAAAAAACATCGAGCGAGAGAGGTCGGCATAAAATTTCCCCAACTCTGCTGTTTACACCACATGCAGCAGGTGGTGTCGGCCTCATCTCGATACCAGTAGCACTGAAGATTCAGAGATTGAAGTTAGCGTGCCAGTGGCTGCTCGCGGCTAAAGACTGTTATCAGTTAGCATGGCTTGACCTAATTGGGATTGGATACCCAAAGAAAGCAGGACAAGTACTACCACCGATCAAAGGACACAAAGTGTGTCAGGCAAGTGGGGCAGTCGAACCGGGAATATCACGAAGTTTACGCCAAGAGGTAATGGAATGGATGGGGCCTCGGTATCAAGATTTGATGCGGCTTAAGAGTTACACGCTATCTGTGCTACCTCAAGTCGTAGCATATATGGCAGCAAATTTAAGCATGAAAGGGATACCACTGCAGCAAGCCGAGCACTTCACAATTTCGCTGGATATCGATGCATACCTTTATCATGTAGTTTTGCCGCATCATATGATTCCTCTCTGGGGAACGTACAGCTGAGCGATGAATCCATGGATACGTGAAGAAAGGGCAATGAAATTAGTGGCGCGAAAATATGATCGGATTCCTCAACTTATGATACGTCATTTACGGATTCTGAGACTAACGGTTACTACGTATTTATGGCAGGTAAAGGGCGTTCAAGGCCAGTCACACACGCGAGATAAAGTAGGGAGATGGTTGTGTGCATTAATCATTGCGTCTTCCAGCGTTCCAGTGGGTCACTACATAGGAGAAACTCCTCCAATACTTCTCTGTCGAGGACCAAACTCTTTGAACAGAGTCCAGTGGGCACTAACTTCGTCAGGAATTATCAAAAATTATACAGAAACACATCAAGAGTGCATCACCGCGCGACAGCAATCAGATGGGATCCTCTGGAAGATTGTGAGTTGTGAAATGGAAGACAATCAACTTGATCAGGAACTAAAGAACCGAATTATTGCATTTCATCCTCATCCGGATCTACACCTCATTGGGTTTTTGGCCGGCGGACGAAGCTACACCGGTGTGGAGGATATGGGGCAAAGTTTCGCAAGTCCTTCAGACGGATGTACTGTTATGGGGTGGCCTCGCAGTTGCAAAGCCTATTGCATGAGTGGAAAAGCAAGTGTGAACGTAATCATGGTGAGAAATGTGCAAGACATCGAGTCGAACCAGGTATGGGAACACGAGAATATTTTGCTAACTACCAAGTGTAGGTGCGGTTTCGTGTTGCAACCATGCAACCGAACACCTTTTACGTGCGAGAGGCGGGGGACCGAAGGTGTGTGGTTGACGCGAGATGTACCAGTGGAAAGACAGATGTATACCACATTCTCTGGGAATGCAAGCGGGCACAAGACTTTTGGCGACGATTTCTGTGTCACTGGAGAGGAAGCGAGTCATCTGAATCAGTGCTACATCGTTTCTAGGCAGCGATCGTGAGAAGGCGGGCGCCGCCAATTGGGGACAAAGTTAAAAGGGCAATGATGACTAAACATGGATGCTATAATGATACCCACAGTGATGTGTTCGACCGTCTATGGAAGGCGGTTTGTGGAATTGCGACAGCTTGGATGTGACAATTGCGTAATCAAGCCGTGTTCCAAGGACAAGTCAAGAATGCGTACGATCACTTGGAATTCTCGTGGAGGCTGTGCAGAGCGCAAGTGAAGGCGGTTGTGGACTACGAATCAGAAGTGTCTGAAACGCGTGAAGACGGGATCCGACTGAAGATCAGTGTAAAGTGCTTATTCGACCTTACCCCAGCACCGAATCGAAACCTCCAGCGTTCTCTACGGGATAGAGTGTGTCTGGCATCTGACAGCAACGCTACCATGATTCCTGAGCCTAAGTTACATACTAGACTGCATATGTTCATAGTAGCTAATAGTTAACACTAATTAGACTACATTTTATTACTACTAGAGCGTAAATTACCACAGACACTACCAGTTTTGGGCTATCCGTATAACCAGTGATATATCCGACAGAAATGGTTAGGGTTTCAAACACACTGTAGCAATGAATAATACACTGCCTACTAAAAATACCAGGTAGAAGCTAATTTTAGAGGTCGAAGATCGCGGGATTAGTAAGATTACTATTTAATGCAAGACGGTACGAGTGATTAATGGAAATCCATAGCTGATTGTTATTGACCTGGTAGTTGAACTACCACTCAGGTCCTGGGTCCATGCACATCGTCGCTGCGAACATGTTGGGGCGACTTAATGCTAGCTTCATTATCGACGCCGAGATGGGTATATGGTAGCCAGGAATGAGAAGCAGCATATTGAGATGTATTCTGACCTAAAGATGCTGCTGCAAAGGGTCGTACACGTACTTAGAAAATGTGGCGGATCGAAATGTGTCGCAGCGTAGCAGATAGGTGGAAACGTTGTAAGCGGATCACGACGCTTGCCACCAAGGGATATTGACTAGGTAAAAGTCATGCTTCTTCTCTGCATATGGGACACCAATGCAGCGGCAATGGCTAAAGCACTTGAAAATGTTGGTTTTCTACGAGCATTGTCACTTTAAAGTTATGCAAGATTCATATTATCAATAAATCCATACACTTGGCATCAAATCCGCAGCGCTTGCGTCATGCTAAAGAAGAGCACAACAAATAGGGCGAGAACCCTACTTTCGAGTGAAGCGAAATGGAACGTTTTCAACGCATAAACCATTACCATCTTTGTTCGTTGTAGCTTTAGAGGCATCGTCGCTCTCTGCGCTATCGTTCGAGGGCACGATGTTGCTACCCGCAACAGCGACAATAGACTGGACTAACAATAAACAAATTGCAGCATGTCGGACACACATGGCGAGTAGCAATTCACTACTCTTTTGAATCAGCTTAAAGTTTACCCGCGGTATCTCGCCCACGAATAAACATGAAGACAAGAGAACCGAATCTTATGTACAAAACATGACTGTCACAATCGAACCAACTTGTTTTGTTCAGGCCCTAAAATTAATCGAGAAAACTACAGTCTGATCTAGCTGTGATAGACAGACCCCTAGATAGTGAGCGAAAATGAAGAGTCGTCCAATCGATTCCTACTGCTTCCAGCACCCACGAATGCAGCGATAGTTGACCAACCATTACGCTAATTTTCTCTTTTTGTTCGTTGGCTGTTCGTGCGATTCTTCACCGACGTACTTGCGAGTTGCTTTCTTCGACAGCATCTCTTCGGCTATGTCTTTCATAGTTGACTCCTTGTCTTGCCGTATTAGAGACTCCGCCACATCTTTCTTTTCGGTCATAGCCTTTATTATCTGATCAGAGATCGGCAACTTTTTTCTATTCAAGTACTCGCTCCCAAAAGCCATTTTAGCAGCATCCGCGACGTCTAGATTGAGTTCCTTATGATTTTGCAAAAGCCAGAGCATCTTCCCAAAAACTTTTTGAACTCGGACTTTAAAACCATCAAACCTCCTTGTCCATCTAGTGAGTTCCGTTTTATCAATGATTTCCATGTTCAGCTCCTCAAACAATTTTTTCGCGCGCACAAGACTATAACCAGTCTTACTCCCAGCTTGGTTAAAAAATGCTTTCCCAAGAACCATCC
The DNA here is from genome assembly GCA_001887855.2 of Sclerospora graminicola. Taxonomy (NCBI): domain Eukaryota; phylum Oomycota; class Peronosporomycetes; order Peronosporales; family Peronosporaceae; genus Sclerospora; species Sclerospora graminicola. The sequence goes on from MIQA02023818.1 coordinate 8,587, forward strand.
ACTCGAGATTGTTATGGCTGAATATTTTAATTTCAGACTCTAACGCATTCGTGACGAATACGACACCATCGATGTCGATTCCTAATTGTTCCATCCGTGTAGCAAGTATTTTGTCGCGTTCTTTTATTTGAGATACATCCATCATATCTGCTTCATGTTCAGTGCGAGGAAGAGATTCATCGGCGTTCTCTACTAACGACGTGAACGATTCGATAGCGAAGGGTTTTCGAATGAATTCCTGTGACTCTATATCTTGCCGTATCAGAGACTCCATCACATCTTTGTCGATCTTCTGTTTGGTCACAACTTGTACTATCTGATCAGAGATCGGCAACTTTTTTTCATTCAAGTATTCGCTCCCAAAAGCCATTTTAGCAGCATTCGCGAGGTCTAGGTTGAGTTTATTATGATGTTGTATAAGCCAGAGCAGTTTCCCAAAAAACAAATCGGGTTTGACCTTAAAATCCCTGATCCTCTGTTTCCATTTCAAGAATTCCTTCTTGTCAATGATTTTCATGTTCAGCTCCTTCAACAGTTCTTCCGCACTCGAACTGCTGTAACCAGTACTACTCCCAAAAAATACTTTCCCAAGAACCATCCACTCAAAATTGTTATGACTGAATTTCTTGAAGTTAAACTTTGACGCTTTCGTGACGGCTACGACACCATCGATGTTGATTCCTAATTGTTCCATCACTGTAGCAAGTACTATGTTGCGTTCTTTTATTTGAGGCACATCCATCACGTTTAGGGCATGTAAAGTACCAAGTAGGGACTCATCGGTGATCTTTACAGAAGAAATGAACGATTCGATATCGAAAGGTGCTCGCTCTTCAGTCGGCGCTTCAAGAAAGCTTTGTATGGCATGCTCATCAGCTTGGGTACTGTGAGCCACAGCAATCGCCGAAGAGTTGGTTAAGGCAGAGATCGACTTAGCGCCACAGCGTGCCGACACAACCACTACAGTAAGGAAGCAGAGAACGTACTTATTCATGAGAATGCTTTAGAAGATTATTAGTGGTTCTCACGGTTTGAAGGTAGGGATCCAATCAGTGAATAATATGGTACCGGTAGTACCACACACTACCGATATTGAAAACCGGGGTTACCGTACCGATACCGCTTTGATAAAGTATCCTCTTAAATTGATCTATCCAAAAATCTAAAATATTTTAAAGGTACAAAAACGCAGTTTATAGGGGCGATTGACTATTGTCGATTTCGTTCCGATCTTGCGTGATTTGGGCATGAGATTTAAAACCGCCCAAACCATACAAGAATGGTGATTTGTCAAAACAAGTCAATTATTTCATTTAACAGCTGACATCACGTAGCCCTAAGTCCTACACCCCAAACCTAAATCCCTACACCCCAGACCCGGACCACCTCTATTACTGATAAACTACTAATAACAGGTTTTGCGCGGTTTTTATAGGGTTAAGGTTGCGCGATTGAAAAGGAGATTTTGTCTAGAGCACACTATAATCTTGGTCCAGCATTTGCGGTATACTGGAATCAAGTATAACGCCAGTCTGCTCCCCGGTGAAGATTTCCGCCCAGGAGCAACCCAAGTCCTAATCCTCGTCCACCTGCCCAAATCGGCCTTAAACTTTTCGCCCTAGAGTCCATCAGGAGAGCGTAACCGCCAGTGCTGACGGGTACACAATGTGAGATTAAACAAGATGGATCATTCCGATCGTCACAGCCAAGGTGATAGAAGTGTCCGGTCCAGCCAGCTTGATGCTGGTTCAGACCAGGACCTGAATGGACGGAGTACCCCCTCCCACAGTCAGTCATCTGGGTCCCCCGTGGGTGTTCGCACCTCGAAAAAAAAAATTCCTAGAGCGTTTACACCACGTCTTGGTCCAACAGTTGCGGTATACTGAACCCACGTCCGCTCTCCGGTGAAGATTTCCGCCCAGGAGCAACCCCAGTCCTAACCCTCGTCCCGCTGGCATCTTAACCTTCCGTCCAAGAGTACACCAGGAGAGCGTAACCGCCAGAGCTGGCGGGTATACAAGGGGGGATTTCAAGAGATAGATCATCCCAGTCGTCACAGCCAGGTGATGGAAGTGACCGGTCCGACCAGCTGGTTACTGACCTGGATGAACGGAGAACGCCCTCCGACAGTCGGTCGTCTGGTCTCTACGTGGGTGTTCGTAAATTATTTCCGAGAGCGACTACATCCGCGAATTTTTATTAGCCCACAATGCTTTCTTGCAAATGTTGGCGCTGCATTTTATTGTATTTTACATGAAATCTGCAAAAAAATTATATTGAACAAATTACGCAGTATTAAGCAGTATATTAAACACTAGTACAGAGGGTTGTGAATACAGTACTACCTCGATAATCAACTACAGACAATCCTCTCAGATTTTTGTATTGCAAAAAAATCATAACCCGTCAAGTCAAATTTTTCGTGGACAACATACGATAGCCAATTGCTGGGCATCATTGATAACATGTACGAGCTAGTTAAGCGAAGTAAGTGATACATCCAAATAAGCTAATACATTTATTATAGTGTCAGATGTCTGACCATACTACTGGTGCGACCTGTTTGTTTTATAAATGCATACACATGTACGTTTTCTTATATATATTAGCGCATCCATAGAGCTCAGCACCCCACCGTGAATGATCTAGCCAATGCAGTGCCTTATACTTTTCATCGAGTTGAAAGTAATACTGGAGCCACCAGTTTGTCATTCGGCCTCTAAATAAAGGGCCACGCTTGGTTTTCGTGCAGCAGAGAAAGTGTTGCCAGATAAAGCATATGAGCTAGACCAAATCCGCGAAACTCAGTGTTTATCGCTACAGACCTAGCATGGGTCGTCAACATGATTTATCTTACAGCACCATGTTTGCGATATCAGCGAATCAGTGTGCAAGCTTCAGTGCTTTTAGGATCAAATTTAAAAACTACTGCTGGGTTTGTTATAACTATTTAATCCAATTGACAAAAATAAGCTGATCTAGCTTTTTTGCTACGCATATTCGCGCTTCAGTACTTTTAGGATCAGTTTTTAGAGCTACTGCATAATGTTCTGGGTTTGTTATAACTACAGTAGCTTGCGGCGAGGTGACCTTAATACGTTTTTGAGATTGCTTATCAGAATTTTCTGCAGGTTGATCAGATTTGTTTTTAAGACTGTTTAACTTGAGAATAGACCTTCTACTAATGAGATCCTCAGTATTAGTAGAAAAATGTTAATGTAAGAATGGTGAACGCACGTGTGGAACTAATTCATCTTTAAGGCCCCTACAAATATTGCGCATGTTGCGGCATTTGTGCATTTTTCACAATCGGCGTTAACAATGTTAGTACAGTAACTAATATCGATCCAATCACTGTCCAACAAGTTCTTACTAACATTTACTACTAGAAGTACATATGAGTATTAATCTAGCCACACTTGATCCGGTTGGTCGACCCCGAGCAACGTGGCAGATCTGACCCAATGCATCTAGACCACCTCTCTTAGCTTCTGTTCCGCGCCCATATACTGGTCCGACGCTTAGCCGAGATAACTGCACGGTTCTGAAGCAGCGTTGTACACTCCTTCGTCTGATGCTGAATCATGTCGGGCCTCGACTTTCGGAGTTGAGGAATGATCGTCAGGAAGCCCGGAGTGAGATAAACTGCCTTCGGGCTGTAATATACCAGCTCACCGACGCACTTCATCAAGTATCCACGCAGTCTGATTTTAACGGAGCTAAAAGCTCGAGTGGATGCCATGACCGCCCAGGTGGATGGGTTGGAACATATTCAGGCTGGCCTTATTCAGGTTATTGACTAGCAAAACGCCAGGCCGCCGTCCGCAATTCACTTTCAGAACCTGATGACTTTCGCGATCAAATAGCTAGCCTTGAGGCCCAAGTCACCAGCTTAATTCAGGAACGTGACCACCTTCGTGTGCTGGTGGATGTCGTTCAATCTCTTCGAATCGCTAAACAGGAGTTAGTCTTTCGTTCCAGACTTCAGCGTAAGTGCCCAACCGTTTTACGTATCGTTACTCCGTTACTTATGATTTGCACCTGCCGTATTTGTTTTGTCGTAGTCCGGCAACTGACGTAACTGAAAGATCTGTCTACTGAAGCGTCGCGAAAATCCCAAGAGCTGTCGCATCTCCACGAGAAATACCGCCAAGTCTCCCATAAGCTAATTGATATACAAAACGAACGAGACCACCTGCGAGAGTCTCACTCTCAGGCCCTCTATCGCATCCTATTCCTCCAGCAACAGCTCCAGAAGGCTTCCTCTGGGCAGCAGAGACTGAGGGCCAAGCCCAGATAAACTCAATCATGGGTTGACGAGGCTTGCAATTACTTGGCCGGGACCAATCATACCATTTCCGCCTTGCTGGCTAAGGTGAACCGTTTCATGTCACTTATCTGCGAACTGCAGGATCGACTCGAAGAGGACCGGGTTCGGATTTCTCCGGTCATCCGCGCGTGCGAGAGGCAGTCTTGGCCATCTTGGATATGGTGAATAAGTAATAGTGGAAAACGTTCTCCGAACCACCTTCGGTCATTTAGCCTGCGTCGATCCATCCACAGCCTCATCCAGTAACCGAACCCTCGACGTCCGTTGCCTCATCCAGCACTAATGTTGTTACGGCGAGAGACAGAGTGTAAAACGCCTCGCAGGACCCCGAACCGACGCAAGCTTCTACAACCTCCTGCTAGAAACGGTTAAGCGTCCGGCCACCTCCGGTTTGCCCCGTCCAGCCCTATGCGGCAGAAACATGAGAAACCCATGCCCGCTGACTGTCTCCTGCGCTTATACGGGTTAAACGATTCTGACAACGATTCGGATTTGACTACTTCCCCAAAGAAGTCTACTGCGATCCCTCCGCTCACCCTATTCTCGAAAACGGACCCGCCGTCCAGCACGAAAACATACCCACCGTCCAGCGCGAAAGCTGACCCGCCGTCTAGCTCGAAAACCGACCCACCTTCCATCTTTAAACCTAGACCACCGTCCAAACTCAAGACGCCCCCGGCAGGTGACACCTACAGTGATCCCGAATATGACGACAACGAAGACGAAAATTACCGCGACCAGCAAGTGTGTGCTGCCCTGTCTCGATCCCGTACTACTACCTGGTGATCCTTCTTGAACTATATCAGCCGCGCCAACTCCCACCTGGCCCCGGATCAAGTTATCGATATGCAGACCCCTCCACCATGGCTTTGGTTCTGTGACACGACTTCAACTATCTCTCTCTACCGCCTCCCAGCCCCGGTCGCTCGTTAAACCCTGGGGACGCACCTGACCCCAGACATGCTGAAAACGCTAAGAAACCCGAGAGGAAAGTCAAAGAGGAAGACGAGGAGGAAGAAGAAGAGGAACTGGAAGAATATATTGAAGAGGAAGTTCCTGATCAGTAGCTACCTCTCAGCCTTCGGGATCTTGAAAAACCGTCCACCAGGATGGAGATGCCGATCCCCCGTCCACATTCACAACCTGGTCGGTCGGGACGGTCACCAACCGGACACTTGGATAAGCGACGCAGTTTCACCCCAGCGTCTCTCTCCCGATGCTCTCGATCCTGTAGCTACCTCACGATCGCCTCGTAAGTAAGGCTGATCTATCGGAGATCCAGCCTTGGCTGGTTGTACAGTTGGAGAATATAAGCCTTGCCGACGCCTCCAGCGTCAGATTTGCTCGTTTCTTGTCTAGGCCCACCTTTTGGATATTTCCACTTTCACTTAAGATACCTCCCAAGACAGACTGGTGTCCCGACCTGATACAGGTAAACGCGCTTGAAGAGTTAATGAAGTCGAAACCTTGGAAGTGTTGGCCACCGATATGCCGGATATGGGGCTTCCATCCAGCCAGTGATTCACTGATTTCCAAGAGAAATATCGGGATTTAGCCACCACCCATTCCCAACCTATTTGGGAGTCTACTCATTTTTTGGATATATCCGCTGAGGCTCGAATAATTGATCTGCTCCTTAAGATCTATTTCGCCAGTCGGAAACGTCGACGTAATCGGGCAACGGAGGCGTGGGTTCGTCTGAGTGCCTTCATCCTGGATGACATCAGGATTGGTTAATGTGATCTGGACCTATTTCTTTTCTTCATATGGCGAACCGGAAGGTCGAGAAAATAGGAGAGCCTACACAGAATGACACCTTGTATCTTGGCCTAGGTGACCCGGACCAAATTGCCTCCCTCTCCGAGTCTCTGGAGGGTATCGACCGGCAGGACCCTTGGCGTAATCAATATCGTAACCAACCCTCCAACCGTCCTGGAGTCCAAGTGACTCGGCTTCGCGACAAAAATTGCCGACAGCGGTGAGTGGTGACCTGACTCGTAGCTTGATCTGACCCGTTTTCTATTTCGTTTATTCGTTCCCTCTTTTCATACACAATCCAATATGTCCGTCAGTACTCCTTGTCCGTTCCTTATCCTCTCCATCGTCTGTTTCCGACCCACCTGATCACTTCGGTCCACCTTCTGCCTCCGACATTGGTCAATAACTTCGATCAGATCAGGAGCCAATATGTGACTTTGGTTCGTTCTTTGAGCTGATTGGCCGATTACTGACCCGACCAGCATGAGGAACCTTTCGTGACCTCCTGTCACCATGGAATGGTTCATACCACTCCCAATCTGGGTGTCTTTCTCACAAACCTGGTCATCGTTTTTTTCTTTCCTTGACTGGTTGGACTTGGATATGCGAATTTCATCCTTAAACAGTCCAATTATCTCTGGTAGCTTGTTAATTTCCGCCAGTTCGCCTAACATAGCTGGATCAGAAACTGTGACTCCAACCTGGTTCCGCATGGCCAAATGGTCTGCACTCCTATTTCACTTTCTTTTAACATGTAGCATTTCATGCCCTGGCCATTTCTCAAAGCTGGCATGACACGATCATTTAACAGTCTTAGTCCGGGGGCCTTGCAGTCAATCTCCCCGGTGATTTGTCTAATAACTAGATTGGAGTCATCAAATAGGATAAATCGCCCCTGTGCCTGGCCGGCTAGCAAGTCAAAGCATAGCAGCAATCCTTGGTATTCAGCGTCATTCACTGTTGTACTGAGTGTAAAATTGGAGGCAGCGGCCACCACTTCCCACTCGGGCAGCTTCCACAAGATGGCGCTGAAAGCACCCACTCCCTTCTTGACACTGGCTAACCCATCAAAATGCAACACCATTAATTATTCTGATGAACCGACTCTTGGTGGCGGGAGTGTGATAGACTGACGTGGGTGCTTCCTGGATGCTATCGCAATCAATGCTTCTTCTACTTCTGCCCTCGGGGTGATGCTGGCCTCCAGTATTCCTAGTATCCCTTCTTCTCCTTTAGTGCACTTAATAACCTCTAACAACTAGTGCAGCCCATCTGCCCAGCCGACCATCAATTCCATTCGCAGTAAGAATCCAAGACAAGGTCGACCGCTTTAATCTGCCGAGACACCAGCATTGTATAGCAGCACACATCAATGATTCCGTAGCAGGGCCAGAACTTCCTTGTCAACCAGCCCATAGTTCACTTTGTTTCGGCTCGAATTTTGCCTAATCGCTCCCTCAACCTAGCAACGGTTGAGTAGGGATCCGGACTTTGCACTACTTGCGCAGGAGCTAACACCTAAGCAAAAATGACCGAATCCGGCCCCGGGCCAGATCCACCAGATGATGGCGGTACGTCATCTCGGGAGCCTCAACTCATTGTGGAATCCCAACCTCCGATGGAGCCGTCTGATCGCGCAGCGCCTGACAAGTCAGAGGGCGGTCCGAACGATGACTCACCCCTTCGCCAATCAGAACCGGAATCGGAACCGATTTTACCAGCCGAAGTTTAACAACGTTCGAGTGTGTCAAACTCCCATGACCCACAATAAGCGATTAAAAAAACAGCCAAACGTACTAACCACCCCATGACAGCTCAGTTGCAGACATGGCACAGACCTTGAAACGTGCGATGGAGAGGACCACTAATTCTAAGCCACGAGTACAGGAATGGATAGAGCTCACGCAAGGAACTTTCGGGCATATTTACGTTAAGGCTAAAGGACCAGTCACGAAGCTTTCCATAATAGCTCAGATACTCCCTAAACTTAAGAAAGGAGAATCGGAACGCCTATTAGATTTATTTGAATATTTAGTTGTGCTTCAAAATCTGGACTGGACAACCTGGCGTCAACGCATTGTGGGAGCGACTTTGAGCGTCCAGCGCTCGAACAAACTTTCCAAGAGATTCTTTAGAGAATTATCGACCAGGAAGTAGTACACTCAGCTGGTCAAACTCCAGCAACTCTTATGGGATGGTCGGCAAAACTGACCGGGGCTACAAGTGTGGAGAAATCTGAACAGTTTTCAAAGAAACCGTTTTATTTAAAAAGGACGTGTATGTATCGAGAGAAATAACACTCTTACTGAAGGTTAACGAACAGGAGTATAGCAAATATGCTCCAGACCAAATCAAGCGAGGAACGGAACAGGAATGGAAAATTATACAAGGCTTAGTAGAAGGAACTATTTTGGCTAAGCAAATGCCAATGTTTGTGAAACGAATTATGTCCTTGGAGGAACAAGTACGTCTTGTCCAAACAATAAGGGCTCAAGTTGAAGGCTGACTCATTATGAATTTAAAAGGTGAGAGCGTTATAAGGGAAGATTTTTTAAGTACAAGATGTATGCAGGAAAGCATCGCTACAGCTGCTACAACCCGTGGAACTGGCTCATCAGAATTATGAGCTATGTTGGCACAAGTAAAAACCATTACTCCTCCCACCGTAATTAGTCTGTGTGCAAAAATAGTCTGTGTTCGGAATTAGTCTGGCACAGACTAATTTAGGTGAAGAAAAATTAGTGAGTTCTCAAAACTTCCTAATTAGTCTGGAACAGTTGGCCCCCTGTACCATAACGAAGGTACAACGTACCGTAAAGAATGATGTCAAAAGCAGAGCAGCTTCACAGAGGGCGGGGGCTTCCTGCAAATCGATCCCGCTGATATCAATGGTTTTGAAGACACTCTTGCTGAGGTAGAGATATCGTAAGATAGATTGATACAGGTCAAGAAAAATTAACCATTACATTTTTGAACACTTTTTCAACTTGTTTTTTTATAAATCTTTGATAACTCTGGTAATAAAATCGTACCAATATAGATTTAGGCAGCCTTTAGAGCTGTGACTAGCCTGGTCAAAAACTTACTCGGTGTTACAGAAAATATTATTACTTGGCAACCTATCATCAATCTATTTTTAAAAAGGTCCGTATTCGCTTTTTTCTGAGATTTTAGATCGCCCGGACGCAATTGTTTAAAATATAGGTAGAACACGACTACTAGTAGTTCATCCGATTTAAAAGTCTTATGCTCAAGATGGAAAAGCCCAGACTGCTTATGCATGTCGGTGGCCCTCAGTTAGCTGGATTGATTGGATACCAGCCAGCTATCTACCTATTGTCAAGCAAATAAGGAGCATCTACTACTTCTTTTTCTAATTAATTTTTTCTTCTTGCTTATAGAATAGAACAACACCTAATATCAATTCTTAAACTAAAACTAGTCCCAGAAGTACTTCTAATAAAATCCTAGCCCAATACTTCGATGTAGAAACTATCAGCAACGGGTTTTACGGTACGCTGTACTCACGTTATGGTACAGGGTGTGCGTGACACTTAGTTTAACCCAGACTAATTACCAACTTATAAATTAGTCTGCCTCAGACTATTTCCGAACATACCTTAATTAGTCTGTGTTCATTAATAGTCTGGCACAGACTATTTAAGGTAGCAAGCTCAAAAACTCAGGTTCGAAATTAGTCTGGCACAGACTAATTACGGTGGGAGGAGTAGCTACAATTCGACCAATCATTCTCTCTATTTCCATTTTTACACACGCGATATCGCAGAAAAAAATGTTGGAATTAAGACTCCTTTTCATCGTCACGAGTACTCACTCTAAAAGTATATTCTCGTTGTCATAACAAGTGTGATTCGGCGTGGAAAAAACAAGTGGATCATAAAGGTGAAGCATACCCCCCCTAGGTTATTTTTCCTGTGTCCTCAAGAATGTTACCCGTACAATGGATTTGATTAAACTTTATAGTATGCTCAAAACGATATTGGATGACTCATTTCATCTGGAGAATTTAGACCAAGGCGGACCGTTTTCTGATACGTCCACCTCCTGGGAGTTGATCTTTAAGGATGCGGAATGTCCAAAAGCATTAGCTGTAATTGTACGTTTATACTGGTGTCAGACCATGTTAATTTATCGAACACCCGCAGATGAAAGGGCACAGGCAGTGTTTGCGCTGCGGAGAGGAAGGACACCCAAAGCGGTCGTATACGGTGCCAATTGTGAATTTAATTAAATCGGGATGTATCGTGATGACATGGAAAACATTAAATCCTAATTCTACGTTTTGAAGCATGGAGGAACTCCGTACCGAAGTAGAAACCAAGCGGTTTCAGGCGAAAAATGTGGCTAACGTAGCAAATCATCCTGTTGCTTCCCCGGAGACGGTTTCACAGCAGAAGGATCCGAATAATCCTAGTCCGATATCCGATGCACCAGCTCCTTCGCACACTACACCGGATCTGGCCACGCCGACGCCAGCAACAGACAGGATCAAAGATCATCCGAAAAGAGTGAAACAACTTGTATTATCCCCACCTCAACCTGAAAAGGAACACCTCAACCTGAAAAGCAACGACGAGAGATAAATTCGTCATTTTCAGGGCACCGACTGATGACATCAGACAAGACCGTCCAACAGGACGATGCACCTATTCGCAAGGAACCCCAGCAGACCGGGCTATCAATTGGGCAAGAAGTTAAAGCAGCTGCTACTCAAGCAAGTCAAAGTGCTCCTAAGTCACGTGTAAACCAACACTGAAAGCACTCCACACCCTTATTATCGAAATCTCCGCCACAGCGAAAATAAGTTAAAAACCGAACTGGTGATTGCGGAAGCTAAACTGAAAACTCAAATGGATAATTTACTTCTAGACATCATCTAATCGGAAGGGCATCTTCAATTGTATCCATGCAGCACTCAACCCACACCTGGTCCGACTGATTCTCTCACACTCCAGGAAGCAGAAAAAGTTATGGGATCTTGGATGATAGCAACATCTGCGACAGGCAACCGCCAGGTTATGCTGTTTCCCAAGCACTAGCATCCTCAACCTTTATGCCTAGTATGGCGGAACTATTGGAACAACTTACGATTAAATTAAAAGAAATGTATCACTTAAGGGCACTATTGGATTTCGATGCGAAATTCCCGGCCGGGATTTGCAAACAAACGTTACTGGGACTCGGTCGTGGGTATGAAAATATTTCAGCGAATGAGTCAAAGAGAGAATTTAAACAGTATCTTGCTGATTTTACAACGAGTGGTTCACGATAAGATGATTCTATTCCTGCTACTCCCTAGGGTAGCAATGACACCCTGGCCTGTATCAGCACCCTAAGACCGTACTTACACAGAATCATTTCTATAGTACCTGTATCAGCACCCACACAGAATCATTTCTATAGTACCTGTATCAGCACCCTGTCGCAACAAGATATTTTTATAATCAGCATGATACCGGAGACGGCGTCACCCAGTGTAATCTATTTTGCTCGTGAGACACGGCTCAAGCATAATAAGAGCTATCTAGCGAGTGGTGAATATCCCATTTCTCTTAAATTCTGTGTGGAGAAAGTGGTTGCGATGAAAAAGGAAGTTTAGGACAGAAAAGGGCTACTGCCATTAATACTACATTTTGACGCGGCACACTACTCTGCATACACCCGTGGGTTTTGAGTACAGGATTCAAATCCCACCAATGGGGTCGATGAGAAAATGACGGAACAAAAACAACTAAGTAATGCAGAGGAATGCTTCAAAGACGAAAAGTCACATGACACTTTACATCAAACTAAAGGGGACATAATGATGACTGATTCCGATCTAAGCCAGCAGACCCGACCGAATCAGAGAATGACACTTTGTCGACAACGTCTAGCCATGCTTACAACTTAAAGCACACACTCACCGTGGGACCCAGACAACTGGGATGGGGATCTCGATGAGTTTTTGCGTCGTCTTCAAGGCCCAACTATCCACCATGATCTGAAGCGAGAAATCGAACAGACCATTCTTACGCATGATCCGATCGGATGCTTGAAGTCTTGTATTTTCTCTCGAAAATGTTACTCGGTTATCTATGCAAGACCAAGAATCGTTATTGGGGGCAGATTTAAACAATCTTAAGGAACGCGACTGGTATATGCAGAAATACCAAAAATCAGAGCCGATCCTTTTCCAGTGGTATCACAAAGTGTGGAGGGACCGGTCTGATGCAGAGGAATTGTTATTGCTAGGATTATCCGGGTCAGATGGTTCTGAATACATACCGTCCCAGGAATCAACAGAAGGGGATCATGGAAGCCAATATCGCGCTAAGCGGCTCTGCGTCCGGGATTCTGAGGATTCGGACCCAGACCGACACCCTAATCAAGACTACTCCACTACCCCTTTAGCAACTGAGGTCGAAAAACAATCCCCAGAAGGTACCCACGCTGTACCTTTTCATCGAGACACGTGGCAAATACCCTGGGCACAACACGAACCGGAAAGCACCAATTTGACTTTCCCTACTATCGCAGCCTCTACTGATACTTAGTAAAAAACATTCGAACACGAAGGTACTCACTTTCTACATCTTTTCAAATCCTTTGAAGGCGTCGCATATTTGATTGAAGGACTGGCATCGGAAGTTTTGGTTTCCTTAACGATGAAGTGGAGGGACCAATGTTGGTGTGCAATGGTTGATCAAAGCAAAAGATCTGGAATTAAAATCTCCCGGCATTATGGTTCGCACAGTGGAAACAAAAGATGCTAGCAGTACAAGACCACCACCAGCGAATTGCTATGATTAATAGCTCCCAGGAGTAGGGGCAACTTCGAAAAGATTAATTATGGCGGCAATACCGTCATCAAGTATTGTGTGCCTTCGATGGCATTTTCTATGGCGAAAGCATTGCTTTTCGCTAACCTATTCACAAAGTATATACCGGTGCCGCTGAGAGAAGATGGCCAGCAACTGACAGCATCATTATCCTTCTTCATCGGCATTTCAAAACGAAAGCTAATTTTGACGAACTTGCGAGCTGTTCGAAAAAATAGTTACAAAAACCCCGGGGGCGTGGGTCGCACCCATACCCAATATCTACGGCATACTGTGCAGGAACTCGAGGAAGATAATGACTGGATGAACATATTGACCCGGATAGTGAGGGGTCACCCTGTTATTAAGGGCACCGCGGTGGAATCATCACACAAACGATGACTTTTTCACGTTGGGTTCCCTGGCTACATACGCACAATATCGTCTGATCAAAGTAATGTTGTACCAGAGTGCTCGCACTAATTCTCCAGCATCATAACTACGAATCCTTTCGCAAAATGTGCGGGGATTTAAACGAGAGGATGTAAAGAAATGGTTTTCAGCATGGAGACATCAATCCAACCAGAGACATACGAATATTTACATGCTACAAGAAACTCATGTAACCTCCCAAACAGAGGCGGCCGAATACGCTGATTGCTAACGACGCGTATGGGGAGTGAAAGAAACTGGCAAAACTTTATCCTACTTGAGTGTCAATACTGGAAAAAGAAGAGGGGTAGCTTTCTTATTGCATCCGTACATAGTAGAATTAGTTATCCCGTTGAATTGCAGTTGTTGGACACACCGGTATATTTCCATTAAATGGAATTCACTGATCTTAGTCGATGTTTATGTGTCTCCTGGAGATCAACGAAAACGTAGTGATTTTTTCAAGCAATTGGAAGGTATTATCTCTTCTCAAAAGTCTTTGTCAATTCTGGGAGGAGATTTTAATTGTGTAGATTCGCCTGTTTTGGACCGTCTAGGTGGAAAAGAGAACGAAAATTTGGAACTAACTCGGATTGGAGAAACATTTAATTTATTGGATGTGCGGGCTTTAATTGGAGCAGCTAGTATGGACGTCATTCTTGACCCCACAGAACATTTTACGTACTGGAAGGGTTCCCAGGCGAGCCGACTTGACCGATTATATCTCTCTCAAAATTTTGTTTCCCGGAGCCAATGGCTAGAAGTGTCGGAACCCCCAGTCTATTCTGACCATGCACCAATCCAATTTCTCCTTAGTAATACTCGGGTCGTTCAGGAATGAAAATTCACTTACAGTTCTAAATACCTTTTTCCAGGATCTACGACCTTCAGCATTCGCCAGAAACACGAAAAAATATGTACGTGTAAAACCCTCCTCCTGAAATGTAGACTATAAACCTGGGAATCAACTAATTAACACCTGTACGGATATTTTATTCAAAATTACCAAGAAAGTGGCTAGACGAAGAAAGAGGAGTGTCCGGCACTTAAAATCTTCTATTAGAAGTAATGCAAAGTCTCGAAAAGAATTGATATTAGCCACAGGACGGACGCTCGCAAATGACATTAAAGCAAAATGGGAGAGATGGCTCCATCGATCGACTTCAGATTTAAGATGGTTATTAAACCGAGCGTCGGTATGGGATCGGGATTAGTCGGTGTCGAATATCGTCCTTTATTCTCTCTTCTTTTCGCCTCCGCCAACGATCCCGGACCGCTTTGATTTAACATGGGCAACCATCCTCAGTAAGGAACATCGGACTGTTTCAGAGGATGCACTGGAGTCACACCTCCAATCTTTATTCCACGAACCTGTGGTGAAGTGACTTAGAAATTAACGGACTAATGGGAAGTGAACGCCCCCACCTGATTGGTGGAAATGTCGTACCTAGCTGGATGCCCGGAACGGCTGACAAGGGATGTAATCTGGAGGCCGCTGGATATATCTACCAGCGGCAGGACGATGCCGGCCTGGAATCGGACCAGATGGGTATGGTCGAGACGTGGGTAGCTGGGCTAGCGGACCAGGCGAGCCGGATGACCTCGGATAGTGGGCAACAGAAGGGTGGATTGGTCAGAAGGTATGGGCGAAGGGTCCTGAAAGGGATCGAGTTTCTTAGAGGACGGAGGAGGCACCAGGGTCGGACGTGGAGCTGCCAAGAAAGTGCTAACGCCAGCAGTTGAGTGAGCTTACGTGGATGGCCATCCGGCCGATCCGGCTGGGTTCGGTGTACCAGCTGGGCTGGTACCAGCTAGGTTTGGTGTACCGGCCGGGTTGATACCAGCTGGGGTTGGTGTACCGGCCGGGTTGGTGCCGGCTGGGGTTGGTGTACCGGCCGGCTTGGTACCAGCTGAGGTTGGTGTACCGGCCGGGCCGATACACAAAAGAGCATCCGATCGGAGTTAACCGGACCACTTCAGGTAAAACACATAACTGTCCAGCCGGTTCTTGGGGGTAGGTTACACAAAAAGGAGCATTCGACATAGGGATAAAAATTAGTATACGTTTCGCTTTCTTAGACACAAGCCGCTTTCATTGGTTCACAGCAGAGGTCTAACAAGGTCCCCTATTGCTGCTATTGGTTTGCCCGGGGAAGGCTAAAGTAACCCACCGGAAGTCCCTTGACCGGGAGTCGCGGCGTTGCGTATACTCACCTCAAGTCGCCCGTGTTTTGAACACGGTTATATCAAGTATTGGAAAGTGTGGTAACGTTTTGGCCTACTGTGGAAGATTGTGGAGTTATATTTGGATTCCCCTTTACGTACACTTTTGGATTTACCCCTTTATTGTCATTGGTTTAGCTGACCGATCGATTATTCTCGGTCAAGCCGTCGCAGTATACAAACTCCAAGTATATTGCCAATCGAGCTTCCCGGTAAAGATTTCCGCCCAGCAGCTACCCCTAGTCCTAACCCTCGTCTCCTTATTCGACGGACTTTACACTTTTCGCCCTAGGGTCTATTAAGAGAGCGCAACCGTCAGTGCTGACGGGTACACAAGGTGAGCTTTTAACATGGATCATCCAAGTCGTCACGACCAAGGTGATGGAAGTGACCGATCCAGCCGGCCGGATGCCGGATCGGATCATGACTCGGATGGACGGAGTACCCCCTCCGACAGTCAGTCATCTGGCCCCCCCGTGGGTGTTCGCGTCTCAGGAAGAATTTCTGAGAGCGACTACACCACAATGGTGCGCGTGCCCGGATCTCTTGGTGACCCTGGATATCACCGCGAGTCCCTAGCGGGCGAAAGACCTAAACCTGTCAAATTTGTTGACGATGTTGTGTCGGGTGCATTGGGGGAAGGCATATCGCCCCCAATGCTGCTGAAGATGGAAGGATGCGATGGTCGCCTCGGATTGGGGGAGTTCGAGGTCGACATTAAAGAAGAAGTTACTCCCCTAGAGGCTCCGCCGGGGGCGGATTACGGTACTGTGCGCGGATTACGGTACTACTCACTGTAGTGCCGGCCGCTATACCCCGGCTGGAGCCGGATCGGATTATGGTGCAAGTCGCCATAGTCCGAGGAAGGATCATGGTTTCGACCATGATCCTAACAAACAAATGCATATTATGGATATAAAAGAAGAAAAAATTAAGGAAGAAGAAGCGGAAGTCGGATACGACCGGAGTGGGAAGCCGGCCGGATCGGGACCAAGTCGCGATCCGGCCCACCTACCCCTAAAGAGACCGGATTGGCAGGAATCGGATTATCCGACCCGCAAAGATAGGCCGCGTTTCGAAGAAGAAGAAGAAAAGCAGGACGGCCTATCAACGGATACAGACCTGGAGCGTGCTTTCCATCTTCACGAGTTGGGGCAGTTCTTGCGGACGGATAAGGTGCTGAAGATAACACGGCCGAAGATCCTAGGCGGATTGAAAGGTCCCGTCTCTCCCCCAACTCTCTCAGACGGCCACGTGTCCCTTATTAGAGGACTATTCGATCAACTCAAACAAGCCGGCATTAACACCGGCGTGTTTGATCCGAACGAGCTGTTTGATCTGAAGGTGGACAAGTTGAAGGAGGCGTCCAGCGCACTGCACGACCGCTTGGTACCGCTAGTGGGCTGCTCGCCGCCGTCGAAGAAGATGACAGCCACGACTGGAGTGGCGCCGTCCACGCCGCCGGCAGCAAGCAGACCGGCCGGAATACACTCGGGTTCTTCTCAGTACGAGTCTGCCCCTTCGGAAGCGGACTCATCCGACTCATCGGTGGGTATCACCCGTATGACGCTTGGCCCAAGGGGAGCAGCGCGTGTGGCGACGGCCATGAGGCTTGGAGGACGTGAGGATCCGGGTACGCCCGAGCGGAAGAACGCCAGCCAGTACAGCGTACAGGCCTGGCGGACGGCGACGGCGGATCCAGAACCGAAGGAGGAAGACGAAGACGCGGATGAGCGGATCAAAAAGGAATGTCGATCTGGCAGCCCGGCCGCACCCCAAGCCGCCCCTCAAGCCGACCCCCAAGTCACCCCTCAAGTGCCGGATCACCTGCAAAACATGTTTTCGGCGATGATGGAGCGATACTTGGAAGAGCAGCGTCGGCTGAGTGCCAGCCGCGGCAGTCCGAAGTCACCGGACCAGCCAGCTCGTCGTGGAAGTCAGGCGTCCGAGCCAGTCCAGTACTATGCGAGGGAGCCGAGTGACGAAGACATGGAGTCGGTGCAGTCCAAGCAGAGTGAACCCCATGCCGCCCCGCCGAGCCGCCAGACAGGTCGCCGACCCGGACGGCGGCCAACGAATAGGAAGCTGTCTCTTAGCGACGTGGATATGGAATCCGTCAAGTCGGCCAAGTACCACTACGATCCGGATGACCTGGACCTGGGAATGGCTCGCCGAGCCAATGTGGCCTCAGCCGAAGCGTTTGATCCGGACTCAGGGGCGATTACAAGGGTGCGGATGTCAGCCACGTCCGAGCTAAAGGATTTCACTGGACGAGACACGGACGAGGACCAAGCCCGAGGATGGCTGAGCAAGACGAAGTCGGCATTTCTCAGAGACCGGACGTCGGACTATGAGAAGTGCCTGATCTTTGGAGACTTGATGAAAGGTCCGTCAAAAAACTGGATCCAACAGCTCAGCCGGGAAGTCCGAGGTAACTGGAAGGGATTGGCCGATGCGCTCGAAGAACAATACTGCGGATCTGGAACGTCGGCGGCGCGCCAATATTTCCACACCAAGAAGCGGGCGGATGAGAACCCCCTGGAGTATCTCCATCGCTTAAATGTCGCTGGCATGAGGGCGAATATCCCGGTTAAAGAAGATGCCAGCCGGTCGGAAGCCGCTCGTGAACATGTGGAACATTTTATCAGCACGTTGGACGATCGGGAGCTGGCGGACCAGCTGGCGTTACTGCGATTGAAGAACACCACGGAGCTGGAATTGACGCTGCGCACCTACCTAAGAGCGAAGAAGCGAGGCCCCAAGGGGGCAGTTGGAACCGGCCGTTTCAAGTCCCGTTTTAACGCGGATCAAGGAAACCGGCCGCCATCTACCAGGACGGCCCGAGCCGTCCGCATGGTCGCCCGAGAGTCAGACGCGACCAGCTCGGAAGAGGAGTATCAGCGATCTGGGGGCGAGTCCGAAGAGGAGCAGTACCGGTACCTGTTCTCGGCAGAAGCCAGTCAGCCATCCAGGCTGCCAGCTGGGTCCAGTCAGCCAAAGGGTTTTCCGGCTCGAACTGACCAGGATCACCCCAGACGCAAATGTACCCACTGTGGGTCCATCAAGCATGACGACCGGAGCGGTTGGAAGCGGCTGACGTGCAAGAAGTGCGAAAGGAAAGGACATCCGGCGGAACACTGCTTGTTTACCTGCAAGACTTGCGGGGAAGTGCACGAGGCGGGACTGTGCCCTATTGAAGAATTCTACAACCAGATGAAGAAGTGGTACGTCCCGACCAAGCATGCTGGAATGCTGCCGCCCGGAGTGGAAAAGATGTTAAACTAGATCGCTCGCCAGGTTGGAATCTGGTTCGAGCCGAGCGGTCTAGTGTTAGTATCTATGCATATGTCGGTAAGGAGGATAATCAAGAAGCAAAGCAAAGCGTAACCGACAATACATGTAAGTTTGACGATTACGTCATCCGGTCCCCGGGCAGCACGGCTGACCCCTTCCTGGTGAGCAGTATACGGACGGACGAATATTCTCGGTCTGAAGTGCTTATGGAATTGAACCTGTTACCCGGCGAGTCGCGAGGTTATTGGAAATACCATTCACCGGATAAGTGGTTCAAGCAAGCCAAGGCGGATGGCAAAATCAATAACCAGAAGGCTACCATGCTGTTTGACTCTGGCGCAGAAGTGTCTATCGTTGACACCACCTTTGCTCGTAAGGTGGGGTGTGAAATAGACGAGACGAAGCGGCAGGAATGCATCGGCATTGGAGAAAGTTCATACATGACCCAAGGAAGGACAAGAGTTAAGATTACGTTGGCTGGGTCTTTGGTGTATTACTTTACCGCCTGGGTAGGCAAGCTGGCCGGGCAGGATGCAATTTTGGGCATGGACTTTATGGTCCCGGCCGGCATACGGCTGGATTTATCGCATGGAACATTGACGTTGCCGGATGAGGTGCAGATCCAGCTGGCCGGCCGGCGGCCCTTATATGGTGCCCACGTCCAGTTCCTCAAGTTAGGTCAGTTTGTAACGGTGCCAGTGGGAAAAGCGGTGGAAGTAATGGTACGACCCCACGACAGGCGGCGTAAGTTATGGCTGACAAGGGGCGAGTGTTGGGTACCTTCGTTTGTCAAAGGGGATGGTCATCTCAACTACATAAGTGTGACCAATATCTCGGAAAGGCCCCTCACCTTGCATGAAGATGTGATCATTGGAATGTGGCTGGCCGAGGACAAAGTGCCCCGTCGGCCGGGTTATGTCACTATTGGCTCAAGACGCTATATTGAGTGGCAAAACCTGGCCTTTCAGACAACCACCGATTTGGTCAGCGAAGAGGAAGAAGTGGAAGAGGACCAGACTCCAATGGTGACTAAACCCGAGTACCGGATCCCTTCTAGGATATTGACGCGGAGCCGGCCGTCGCCGGATCCGGCTGAACGCATTGGCAGAGATCTTGCCCCGATCGCTGAACTGGTTCTGTCCACTCCGCCGAAGACAGACGAACGACAGGATCAGGAAAAAGGCAAGGCAGAGTCAAATGTGCGGTCACCTCCGATGCCGGACGTTTTGATGAACAAGATGATACCGGATCGACCGATCCGGCCGACCAGATCCCAAATTAGTCGAAGCTGACCAAGTCTGCATTCATGAAGGGGGCGAGCTATATGTTGAAGGCATGGAGGATCGGATGGCGGTGCTACCTGAGGTAACCCCCTGCCCACCGGCGGTTACTATTGACGATCTGCAAGAGGGAGACCCGGATGTGAACACCCCGGAAGAGATCAGAAGGCTGAAGGATATCATATGTAGAAGAAAGCATCTGCTGATTGGACCAGGAAACCTACTGCGTCCGGCCACCCATGGGGCGGTATGCGACATTGATGTGGGAAAAGCCAAAGATGCCGGAGAGTCGCCCCCCAGTATCGGAAAAAGCAGTCGGAGCTTATCAAGGGATTGCTTGCCACCAAGATAATTCAGCCGTCCACCTCGCCATGGGCTTCGCCCATTGTAATCATTATCAAGAAGAATGGGGTGGATATAAGGCTGTGTATTGACTACCGGCTGGTGAACCGGCTGACTAAGCTGATGGTTTACCCGATGCCGTTGATAAACGACCTGCTGGAGGATTTGGATAAAGTTTTGTGGTATTGCTCATTGGACATGGCCAGTGGATTCTGGGTGGTCTCTATGACCGATCGTGCACGGGAGATCTCTGCGTTCGTGACGCCCTTCGGGTTGTTCGAGTGGAACCGGATGCCGTTCGGCCTAAAGAATGCTCCGCAGATTTATCAACGGCTGATAGATAACGCGTTGTACGGACACTTCAAGATAAAGGCGGATCAAGATCCTGCTCTGGTCGGTGACGTGTTCGCTGAAGGTGACCCGGACCCCGTCCCAAAACCTTCAGTTTTGGGGCGTCGGTCTTACATTGATGACATTCTTGTGACGGCTACTACTTGGGATTTACTGTGTGACAAAGTGGAAAAGCGGATGATTTCGTGTGAAAAGTGGAATCTTTCTATTAGAGTAGTTAAGAGTTTCTGGGGAAAGACTAAGGTGACCTATTTGGGTCATCAGGTTTCGATTGCCGGATTGGAAGCTAATCCGAAGGATTTGGAGTCCTTGAGTAATCTGCCTTTCCCGCGGTATCTAAAGGCCATGCAATCATATTGGGGTAGCCTGAATTACTATAGTCGGATCATTGCGGATTTCGCGGTCTAAGCTGCTGTTTTGATTACGGAAGGTGGATTGACACAAGCTGACAGACCAGGATAAGCAAGTGGAAGTGCGAGCCGACCAGCAATATCAGCCAATTGAATGCCGCCCGGGTCAAATATTTCCACCAATGAGATACCGCCCTTGTCAACTATTTCGGCCAATGGGATGCCGCCCTTGTCTACCCAGATAGGCAGCCGGCCGCCGAATTCCTGTGCAGCCGGTCCGGATGATCACATGACCCGGGCGATGTAGCCTTTGGCATGTTGAAAGCCAAGATGGCGACCACACCAGTCCTGAAGCATTTTGATGTTATTAGGTTCCTGCGGTCATCATCTATGCTAACAAGTGGGCTATCTCGGCTGCCCTTGTGCAGAATCATGACGGAGTGTACTGTCCTGTGACATTCACCAGCCGGACTCTGAAGGCTAATGAAGTTAACTATGGGCTAGTGGATAAAGAAGTTTTGGTCTTATTACGGATCCTGGATGTGTGTTATACTATGCTGGTGTCTCGGCCTATCAAGGTACTATCTAGGTGTCATGGCTCCTGATGGCGAATGGAATTGACGGCCGGCTGGGTAGATGGGCGGCTTTGCTGTCTCAGTGGCCCCTCGAAGTAATCAAGTGTACTAAAGGAGAAGAGGAGATACTCAGCACGTTAGCGGCCAGCAATACCCCAAGGGCAGAAGTGGAGGAAGCGCTGCTGACCATAGCGCCTCGGAAACAGCCGCGACAATCCATCACATTACCACCGCCAACAGTGGGACCCACGAAAGAACTAATGGATCTGAGTTTTGACGGGTCGGCAAGTGTAAAGAAGGGAGTTGGGGCCTTTAGTGCTATTTTGTGGAAGTTTCCCGAGTGGAAAGTGGTCGCTGCTGCTTCAGATGTCACGCCTAGCATAACAGTGAACGAAGCAGAGTACCGAGGACTTTTACTTTGCCTAGATCTGCTGGCTGGCCAGACGCAGGGGCGGATCATCATATGTGGTGATTCCAATCTGGTGACCCGGCAAATCACGGGAGAAATAGATTGCAAGGCGCCCCGGCTGAGACTTTTGAACGATCGGGTTATGTCCGGTCTGCGTAAATAGCCAGAGTATGAACTGTTACATGTCAAACGGGACTGGAATTAAATTGCAGATCACTTGACTGCGCTTGCCATGCGTGACCAAGTCGGTGTAACGGTGTCCGAGCCAGGTTTGTTATCGGATCTGGCAGAGATTAATCGCAACACGGAGGAGGTAACCCGGGTGAACGCCGTCACCCGGTCGCAAAAGTGCCTTTCTTCAGCCGCTGGCTCATCATCTCCCGAAGCAATGAGCGAGGAGATAGTGCAACAGTTACGGGCAGAGCGGATTCTCAAAGCGCAGGACGAAGAGGATTGGATAAAGCATACCTGAAAGGGGAAGTGGATAAACTGAGCGCCGAACAAGCTAAAGAATGAATTAAACTAGCCCCGGACTACGAAGTGGATGAAAACTGGTTATTGTTTTTCTACCGAGGCGCTGACCAGCCCGAAATTGAGAGGGATAAATCCGCTCGGCTGCTCGTACCTACTACCCTACAACCGGATATCCTCCATCACTATCACGTGAGTCTGGAAGGAGGACATCAGGGCCTTGGCCGGACATATCATAAAATCAAGACGCATTTCCACTGGCGGGGCCTCTACCGCAGCGTACAAGTTTATGTGGGAAGCTGTCCGGATTGTGAAACGGGGAAGGGCCGGTCGACCATTAGAGGGCGGTCGCCTGGGAATATACAGGCCACCTATCCTTTCTAAATTATCGCGATGGACCGTATCCCATCCTTACCTAAATCTCGAAATGGGTACACAGAGCTGCTGATCTGGACGGATTTGTTTACCGGACTGGTCATAGCAAAGGCCTGTTCCACACATACCGCTTAGCAAGTTGCTCCGAGCTCAAGGAATGTGTGTTTAGACGTTTCGGAGCAAGCGAGGTCATCCGGCAAGATAGGGAACCTGGATTTATGGCGAACGTATTCCGAGCCTTCAGCAAGATTCTGGGACAAAAACAGAGCGCGACCATGGCCTACCGCTCGCAAGCAAACGGGAAGGCTGAAAGTATGGTCCAAACTCTGACTAGAGCCCTCAACATGTATGTGGTGGAGACGGATCATTGCGACTGGGACGAATACGCGGAGAGACTTGTTTTCGCCATCAATTCGTCGTACGATCGGGTAAGGGGCGACACACCTTTCTATTTAGCTTATGGATGGGACCCCCAATCCACTTTGGAAGCTGCCATACCAATAGGGTGCACCAGAAGCCGGGACAGAGACGCCCGTCGCTGGAGGATGGGAGTGCAACGTCACTATTCACTGGCGCGGGAACAGGTAAACGAACGCCTTCGACAAGCAATCAAGGACCGCGCCGATCAGAATAACGACCGAGCCAGATAACACGGTATAGAGCCAGGTTCCCAGGTATGGCTGTATCTGGATCGGGTCAAGGAGGGCTATGCACGGAAGTTAGCTCATATGAAGCATGGCCCTTTCCGAGTAGCGGAACTGGTCGGGGATCATGCAGTCAAGCTGGTTACGGCAGGCACGGATTACAACGTTTTCCCGATAGTGCATGTGTCCAAGTTGAAGTTGGTTAAACACTTCCCGGACCGCCCGAATGCGCACCTGACGGTGGAGAGCGGTCGGTTCGACTTTGACGAAGCCCTGCTGCCAGAGGATAGCTGGGACAAGCCGCTAGATCCGGATGAGTACGAAGTAGAGGAGATTTTGGATGTTCAGAATGGACGAAAAACCCGGTTTGGGCGGATCCATAGAGAGTTCCTCGTGCAGTGGAAAAATTGCGAAGAACGGTCGTGGGTGAATGAGCTGGATCTAAATTGTGGAGCCTTAATGAGAGTTCGATCGCCGACGAGCGAGCCGAAACCGCTTCGGAGTCATGCAGACCCACGAAGAAGGTGAGGCGGAGCCAGAAATTTAGGCTATCCGGCTGCCGGGCAGCAGGCCCGGCCGGATTAAGTGACACTAATCAGCCAATCAACCGGCGGATGGAAATTAGTCTGGCCAGGAATGGGCCAATCAGGTGTTGGAGTAATCTTAGAGTCAGTATGGTGCCGGATGGAATACTTTGGGGAATTAGCAGGAGTGGTGAAGCTGGATGGGTGTTTCGGATTATAAGGATGGACAAGTGGTTTCGATGTGGAAAACGGAAAGAAAGATGTATTAGCGAGGCAAGTGGCCATAGATGGATGAAGAGGTGGAAATAGTAGAGCCAAAAAATAGACTGGCTTCGTAAATCATCCCTGGCGAGTTCGGCAGAACTTGTTTCGGAGTCGGGACACGCTGAGGCCAGGGTGGCGATCGGGGTCCTGCCGGTACTGGTTGCGCCACGGATCTTGTGGGTCGATTTCAGCGAGCGAAGCTTGGAGAGTGGTGGCATGACCCAGCCCTGGATACCAAGGCCCACTTTCGGCCGGAAGCCCGCTTTTCTCCACCCGGCGGGTAGACAGATGTAGCATGATGGGGTGGAGAAAAAGTGTCCAAGTCGCAGTGGCCGAGCCGGATGCCGGCGACGACGAGGGTACAAACCTTTGTCCAGTCCTCAGCTGCCCGGTTCCGACGCTGCTTACGGTCGGCTCGGTATCGGGCCAGATCGGGGAACTTACGTTCGGCGTCAGCGGAGATAAAAAGATGATGGGTGGACTCCCAGATGGCTTGTCCATGCCGGGAGAGATATCCCTTACAGGCTTCACGAAGATCAGCGAACCAGCCGACATAGGGTAGGCCCATTCCTGGCATATCCGTCGCTAGTACGGTCCATGGCTTGAGAGACAGAATCGCATTCAGCGGTTCGATCGCAACAAGATCAGGACGCCACTCTGTGATCTTAGGCTTCGTTGGTACCGATGGAAATATCCACCACGGCGGGTGAGACAAATCCTGAGCGACGAAGGCGCCGGTGAGGTCTGCGATACACAAGCCCTCCAATTGCACTTTGGACCAGGGGCGAGCCTCAGTCAGTTCGGAAGCCGTCATGACTTTCCGGCGGTGAATCCAAACGGGGAGACTCTTCGGAGGACTGTTTAGACTCGTTCTCATCCAGTGAAAAAATGTACGGGGAGGGTGACCTCTCGTATTCCTCGGCGGATCGCCGTCCACGTCTGGCAGGCTGGGCGCCTCCTCCCCATCAGGAGAAGCGGTGGATGGACCTTGAGGGTCGTGAGGAGAGAATCCGAGGAGAGCCGAAGTAGACAAATCTCTAGATGAAGATCTTGTAGCACGGGAATGAAGGGGCGATCTCCCAGAAGCCAGCGAGCCGGACGGAGCCGGAGTCGAAGTGGGGTTGGAACCCGGTCTATTGTCTCCACGAACTTTTGCCGTGCTCGCCGGCGCGGCAGAGTGTTTTTGCCGTTTAGTTGCCACGGGGGAATGGAGCGACGCAATCCGGCTGGACCGACGTTTTTTTTCGTATACCGGAGGATCCTCGGGGAAGCCGCCTCCTCGCCGGCTGGCACCGGTGGAGTTTTAGGGTTTCGGGAAGTATCCCAGATCCGCAGACGTGTGGCCACTCCCGTGCTAACGGTTATCGATTCAGGGGCGGACGCCCCTGCTCCGGATGTTCGGGCACCCGTGGGAGAATCAGCAGCCAACGGAAGAGATGGCGGGACGCCCGCAGCAGAAGCAGCCAACTGGAGAGGTGGCGGAGCGGTAGTGGTCGGATCGGGACCACGTGGACAAGCTATATCGAGGAGGTGCCGGATGGCCACCCGGATGGGAGCAGGGCCCTTCATCAGACGATCCACCCTGGCACCCGCCGCGACCAGTCGGGCTCGACCCGCCTTTATAGAGGATAAACAGTGCGGCGCTGCGCCAAGTTGGAAACCACCTGTCGGGCTCGATCCACGTTCGATTGGGCCTCGGCGTGCGCATCTTCGAACTCTCGGACTCGACGTTGAAGCCCAGATGGCGCAGAGGACGACCGATACAACGCTTTCCGATACTTCCCCAGTTTTTTTTGCAAATCGAATCCGATGATATTCCAGATTGCCCAAGTTCACTTGCGAACTCTCTAATCGCCGGGAGAGGAGGATGTACCTCTCGTAGTGCTCCGTCACATCGCATGAGGCCTGGGAAGACTCGAGCATCAAGACTCGATAGCACATGACACTCTGTTCTGAGAACGCATACAGGGTGAGTGGATTGGGAGATGGTCCTGAACAAGCGAGGATGCACTTACTTTGGGATTTCACGGCGGCCGTCGCTTTCTGGTGCAAGATACGCAACGATCCAATGGATTCAGACAGCTGTTTGTAGCGGTCCTTCTCTCGAATGAGATCGGCCTTCTCACTTTCCAGTCGGCTGATGTGGCTTTGGAATTGAAGGTCAGCCAGTGCCTCCCAGACCCGGGCTTTATCTGCCTGCTGATCAGCCAGCCGTGCGGTCAGAGACAACTCAGTGTTCACCTTCTCCAGGCTAGCTACCTGAGCGGTCAGGACAGCGATTTGAGCTTTCAGGGCAGCCACCTCGGGCTGCTCTGGACGACGCTCTAGGCCAGCAGAGCGGGCGCTTAAGCAGCCTACCGGTGGCCTCGTAGACGTCGGGGAGTGTCCCGACAATGAATCAGTGTGGGTGACTTCATGACCAGACATAGGGACAGCGGAGGGGTCGAAGTGTGAAAGATGTAGTGAGCTCGTGCCTCAACCGTTGTGCGGCTGCGACAAGACTCAGGGGCGGCTGTGGTGAAGTGACTAAGCAATTAACGGACTAATGAAAGGTGAACGCCCCCACCTGATTGGTGGAAGTGTCGTCCCTAGCTGGATGCCCGGATCGGCCGACAAGGGACGTAATCTGGCAGCCGCTGGATGTATCTACCAGAGGCAGGACGATGCCGGCCTGGAATCGGACCAGATGGGTATGGTCGAGACGTGGGTAGCTGGGCTAGCGGACCAGGCGAACCGGATGACCTCGGATAGTGGACAACAGAAGGGTGGATTGGTCAGAAGGTATGAGCGAAGGGTCCTGAAA
The DNA here is from genome assembly GCA_001887855.2 of Sclerospora graminicola. Classification (NCBI taxonomy): domain Eukaryota; phylum Oomycota; class Peronosporomycetes; order Peronosporales; family Peronosporaceae; genus Sclerospora; species Sclerospora graminicola. The sequence goes on from MIQA02023818.1 coordinate 35,833, forward strand.
GGGGTCGGGTTTCTTAGAGGACGGAGGAGGCACCAGGGTCGGACGTGGAGCTGCCAAGGAAGTGCTAACGCCAGCAGTTGAGTGAGCTTACGTGGATGGCCATCCGGCCGATCCGGCTGGGTTCGGTGTACCAGCTGGGCTGGTACCAGCTAGGTTTGGTGTACCGGCCGGGTTGATACCAGCTGGGGTTGGTGTACCGGCTGGGTTGGTGCCGGCTGGGGTTGGTATACCGGCCGGCTTGGTATCAGCTGAGGTTGGTGTACCGGCCGGGCCGATACACAAAAGAGCATCCGATCGGAGTTAACCGGACCACTTCAGGTAAAACACATACCTGTCCAGCCGGTTCTTGGGGGTAGGTTACACAAAAGGGAGTATTGGACATAGGGGTAAAAAATCAGTATACGTTTCGCTTTCTTAGACACAAGTCGCTTTCATTGGTTCACAGCAGAGGTCTAACAAGGTCCCCTATTGCTGCTATTGGTTTGCCCGGGGAAGGCTAAAGTAACCCACCGGAAGTCCCTTGACCGGGAGTCGCGGCGTTGCGTATACTCACCTCAAGTCGCCCGTGTTTTGAACACGGTTATATCAAGTATTGGAAAGTGTGGTAACGTTTTGGCCTACTGTGGAAGATTGTGGAGTTATATTTGGATTCCCCTTTACGTACACTTTTGGATTTACCCCTTTATTGTCATTGGTTTAGCTGACCGATCGATTATTCTCGGTCAAGCCGTCGCAGTATACAAACTCCAAGTATATTGCCAATCGAGCTTCCCGGTAAAGATTTCCGCCCAGCAGCTACCCCTAGTCCTAACCCTCGTCTCCTTATTCGACGGACTTTACACTTTTCGCCCTAGGGTCTATTAAGAGAGCGCAACCGTCAGTGCTGACGGGTACACAAGGTGAGCTTTTAACATGGATCATCCAAGTCGTCACGACCAAGGTGATGGAAGTGACCGATCCAGCCGGCTGGATGCCGGATCGGATCACGACTCGGATGGACGGAGTACCCCCTCCGACAGTCAGTCATCTGGGCCCCCCGTGGGTGTTCGCGTCTCAGGAAGAATTTCTGAGAGAGACTACACCACAAACCTCCAGAACGGAAAGTTAATATTTCGGAAAATTCAGTACTAATGGCACCGATTGAGGAATTTGAAGTCCTCCAAGCAATTAAAGGTCTCGAACGTAGAAAAGCAGCAGGTCCTGTCGGGATGACTAATGACCTTTTTTAAAGTTTTTGTGGAAATCTTCAATCTTACTCTGACTACTATCTACAATCGGATGCTGAATGGTGACAAACAGCGCTATTCTTTTCTCGAAGCGCTAGTGATCCCGCTCAGAAAAAAGGAGATTCGTCAAATGCTCTTGATTATCGATCAATCCCCCTTTTACAAACTATCTACAAAATATTTGCCAAAATCATTGCAGCCCGCCTACAACGATTTTTGGGTAAACTCGTTGGTGTTACCCAGCAAGGTTACGAATCGGGACGACAGATGGACAAGGCGGTGATTTTTTTAAATGGCGACGCTGCACGATAATAATCTGAAAAACATTAAAAATTCTGATCCAAAAGAATGCCCAGGCATTCTTTATCTGGATTTTGCCAAATCAATAATAAATAAAATGTAGTTCAATTAGTCTTAACTATTAGCTACTATGAACATGTCTAATCTAGAATGTAATCTAGGCTCAGGCTTGGCTGGTGAGTTAACCATTCTGGGTGGATATGTGTTGTCCTGGGTGTTGCTACGATTATCTGGTCCGGTGCTGGTAATTGGGTAAAGATGCACTGGGAACTGATTTTCAGTCGGATCCCTTCTTCTCGTAATGCATGAACTTTTGATTCATATTCCGCGACAGCTTCTACTTGAGCTCTGACTTGATTCCATATAAATTCCAAATGTTCCTGCGCTTCTTTCAGGATACCTTGAAAAATGGTTTGATTCCGCAACTACCATAGCCACGTCATCCCCATTCCACAGATTCCCTTCCAGAGTCTCTGGAAAACAGCGGTATACGTATCATCATACCAGCCATACTGCCTCATCATCGCCTTCTTGATCCCACTTCCCACTGGTAGGGCACATCTTGTCACTATTGCCTTACGAAAACCTCCTAAACTCATATCTGATAACATTATACCACGCCAATGTTGCAAGACTCGTCTCCAAAGGGCTTGGGCCCGCGGACATTCCCACAGGATATGGTATGTGCCCGATCGAATACTCATACAGCTTTTATCCAGAGATTTTGCCAAATCATATGACACTGTGGATTGAAAGTACTTATATCATGTACCTTTGATTTAACGAGACATTTATTGATTTAATTCGGAGGTTACATGAAGGTATCACTGTGCGGTTTCTTGTCAATCGTCAATTTTCTTAACCGTTACCTGGACAATCTAGTATTCGCCAAGACTGCCCGTTAGCTCCGTTACTATTTATCCTGGTCGTTGAACCATTGGCGCTCGCTTTTCTTCAATCCTCCCCCCTATCTGGAATATCAATAGGTAATAATGGGGATTTGGGAGAACATAAGTTCTCAGTATTCGTGGATGACTCCACAATCTTTTTCCGGAAGGCGTGTCACATAGTTGAGGACATGAGAATAGTGAGACAAAAGTAATTTTCTTAGCACCGAGTAGTTTGGCATGACATCCCTGGGGCACAATCACATGAAACTGTGCGCTATCTGGGATACGAGATAGGGCATGACATTTTACCAGAACGAAATCGGGCATTACGCAAACGACAATTTCATCGAAGACTTAACATTGCGACGACTTGCGGCACTTCTGTCACGAAACAAGTGATATTATTCAATGCTATAGTGGTACCGGCTATTATGTTTACTGCACGTATATTCGACCCACCAGACCATGTCTTGAAGCGTCTTATCCACCTGCAAAAGAACGTTTTATTTGGACGAGCTCAACAGCCGGGGACACAGTGTCTAAAAAAATCTCGCCTTCTCTGGTATATACGCCACGTAGGAGCCAGGAGACTCGGCCTGGTGCCCTTGCCATTATCTCTGCGAGTTGAACGTATAAAGATAGCAACGGTATGGTTAACAGATTTGTACCAGCAAGCTTGGATTTGTTGGCGGCTCAACCAAGGTATTACTAATTCCACTGACGTTCTATCGCCACATAAGGTCGTTCCTTTATTAGCAATTCTGCTTTTCGAGAAATCACGATGTACCAATACGCTAACGCAGGAGCTGAATTTACTGGATGGCGCCTACACCCCACCAACTCCATCAACTTCGCCTCTATATTACTAACCATCTGATCACTGTGACGAATACAATTCAATTCAACACATGAGGACTCACTCAACGAATTAAGGCATCCATAACTATCAAAATCAAGGTCAATGTAAGCAAGATTCCTTATCATAATTTTCTTCCGCCCCACTACAGGACATTTTGGCGTGTTTCGGATGGACCAAGAACCAATGGGTTGTGGAAAACCGTGCAGGGTCATTGTATCCCTCGAAAAATGCTCGGATCCCACAAATGAACATTTCTTCTCTACGGATACTACGGCAAATATCTGATGTGTATGTTTAGCAGGAACCAAGTTGTCCGGATATATCCCACTCAAGATCAAAGTTAGCGAGGTGGCTGATAGCGATCGTGTTAGCCCCCCCCCCGAGTCGACATAGACCAGTTGATAGGTTCTCCGCCCGCAATACGGTTATATCCATGTCCAGATGGGTTTGCGGGATATACTTGGCGATTATTGGCACCGAAGCATCTGATTGGTACTCATGCGACGCTAGAGTGCGACGTGCATTTATCGCAAACTGCAGGCGGAATCTACTGGACTTTAGAGGCTCCCATGTCTGTTATACATGATAAAGGGATATCAAACGACGGTTGCCAATTTTTTACTCACATCCATCTCTGCATAAGATAGGATGGCCTCTACAAGCAGGAACAGCATTTTGGGGAATTCCATGAGCGGTTCACAAATACTTCAAGTAATGCTATCACATCAATATAGCGGCTAGGTTATCGGGTGTACTCCGTATATGAGAGAAACGAAGATCGACTGATTGGTGGTGGTATTATATTCAAGATCAAGCGCCGCATAGGTATGGAAGCATTGAAATTTACTAACTAACAATCACCTGTGGATTTTGTACCGCCTAGCCACCATGCAACTTAACACATTTCAGCAGATAATAATCGGTAGAACGCTGTCCGATGATTTCTAGTTGTCCAAACCATAGGTCGGACATTGAACATATCTTCTGGGGCTGCAAGAATGTACACCTCATATGGATAAAATGGTAAGGCCACTGGTGTGGTGAAGACCTGAATAAAGCAGGCTTAGCCACCTTCAAACAGGAAATAGTAACCAGATTCTCGCCTCTCCTGGGAAGACGGATGCAATCGGCGATGATGATTAGACATGGCACTACAACGTCAGCGTTTAAGGAACAATTCCAGCGAATTTGGTGGTGGTTTTGCAGTATTATCACGACTGGGTTATGGCGAATCAGGAACAAGATAATTTTTGAACGATGGGCGCGAGCTCCGGCGGAAATTGTGAATTTTCTCTGAATCCAACCAAGGGATCAATTGGAAATGTTGACAACGCACGAACGTAGAAGTGTGGTCACAAGGGAAGAAGGGATGAGAATGCTGATTTGAATCCAGTGCGTGTTTGACACACTACCTGCATCGCTTCAGCCAGCGATGTGTACAATCTGTAATCTGTCATCCTGATAGCGAACCTGACCGACGTTAGTCTCCAGGATAAGACCTTACATAGTAACTAATAGTTAACATAACTAATTGAGCTACATTTACAATTTTTATTCTATAGTTCACTTCGTTAATCTATAGGGCTCGGCTAGTAAACATTACGGGACAGTATTCGCCATCGCGGTCTTGTACCAAGGCAGCTGAGATGGTCCACTTGTTAGCATAAGGATAAGCACTGGTACCTTATCTGGATCAAAGTGTTTCAGTACCGGTGTGGTCGCCATTGCCGCTTTTAGCATCCCATAGGCCATCATCGCCCTAGTCATAAGGTCATCAGACAAGACCGGAGTTGAGACAGCAAGCTGGACGCCAGCTGGGGCTGGCGATTCCACCTTCTAGCTAAAAATAGATAACCCGGTCAGCAACTCCTCCCGCTGGTCCTGCTCTCGCAAGTTATGGTAGTCCAGCTCCCGCAGCTCATACAGTACAGTCGCGTAGACCGCAAAGTCTTCGATGAAACGGCTGTAGTACATAGCCTTCAATGACCGCGGGAAGGGTAAATTACTTATAAACTCCAAATATTTTGAATTGGCTTCCAATCCAGCAGTCGAGACCTGGTGACCCAAATAGGTCATCTTAGTTTTTCCCCAGAAACTTTTCACCACACTAATTGAGAGATTCCACCTTTCATACGTAACCATTAAATGCCCCACTTTTCACACAAACATCCCACGAAGCGGCTGTCACAAGAATATCATCGATGTATGACCGCCGCATTAAACCGAAGGGTTTTGGTCAGGGTCAGGGTCACCATCGGAGAACACGTCCTCAACCAGGGCGGGATCCTGGTCTGTCTTCATCTTAAAATGCCCATATAATTTGCTATCTAAAAGCTGCTGGTATATCTGCGGGAAATGTTTAAGACCAAACGGCATCCGGTTCCACTCGAACAGCCCGAAGGAAGTAAAAACGCAGAAATTTCCCGTGCACGGTCAGTCATAGATACCACCCGAAGTCCTCTAGCCATATCCATTGAGCGATACCACAAACTTTATCTAGATTCTCCTGTATATCGCTAATCAACGGCATCGGGTCCATCAGCTTAGTTAGCCGGATTACCAACCGGTAGTCAATACACAACCATATGTCCACCCCGTTTTTCTTTATGATGATCACGA
>MIQA02023819.1:0-21503 GCA_001887855.2 Sclerospora graminicola
CAATCTTACAACATTAAAACCAATTTAGTAAATCGGGACAGGGTTTACAGAGGTCCATCCAGGACATCGGATGGATCTTTCTGAGAACAGCGATATGGGAACGGGATCAAACAGTAACACAAATCACTTCTGTTCACGGTATCATATTTGATTCTCAGCTTAGTATCCTAAATCGGTTCGCCCGGACGTGGAGTTTGATAATGGGAACACGTCACTCATCGATTTCACTAACTTCACGATCACAACAGTTAGAACATTTTGTGGAAATTCCCCCAGAACGAAAGGTCTCTTCACAAAACAATTTAATCCTCATGGCACCAATGGATGACGAGGAGGTGCTTCGAGCGATTAAAAGTTTAGAACGGCGTAAAGCAGCAGGCCCAGACGGTATTAGCAACGACTTTTATAAGGACTTCCAGGACATTCTAGTGGAGCCTCTTACAGAATTGTACAACAGAATCCTACAAGGAGAGACACCACCACCGTCTTTTCTTAAGGCTCTTATCATCCCACTTCGCAAAAAAGGGGACTCATCAGACGCTTTGGATTACCGACCAATTTCGTTACTACAGTCAAGTTATAAGTTTTTCGCTAAAGTTTTAGCAACCAGACTACAAACATTTTTGGGATCCCTGATTGGCGGGACACAACAAGGTTTTGTGCTTGGCCGCAAGATGGATAAAGCAGTAACAATTATGATGGCAACCCTAGCGAATACAGCCGGCACACAATCTGATACACCGGAAGACGGAGCAGGCATTTTATTTCTTGATTTTGCCAAAGCATATGATTCATTGGATCGGGATTATTTGCTCACGACCCTCACTCTATTTGGATTTTCCAGCGACTTTGTACAATTAATGATAAATTTACATAGTGGAACCTCTGCGGAATTTTTAGTGAACAAGGACAAATCTGCTCCGATGGACGTCACATCCGGGATCCGCCAAGGGTGTCCATTGGCACCACTATTGTTCATTATAGCGGTTGAACCCCTGGCGTTAGCTATCCAAGGCATAAAGCCAGCGACGCAAGAACGGGATGAATCTCATACATTCTCAGCGTTTGTCGATGATTCGACTATCTTTTTACGAAAGGCGAGTCAAATTCAGCCAGCATTGGAACTCGTTCACCTATTTGGTAAGTTGTCAGGGTTTAAAAATCCAGACAGCAAAAAGTAATTTCTTATTTTTGGATCCAACAGTGGAATTACGAGATTGGCATGGAATTCCAACAGTTGCACCGGGTGAGACAGTCCGGTACCTAGGTTACGAAGTCGGGCATGCAAACTTGGGAGAGAAGAACTGGGCCTTACGAATCAGGAGTATCAAACGGAGAATGGCGACTGCGGCCAAATGTGGTATTTCGATGGTGGACAGAGTAACTTTGTTTAACTCTATTGTTGTGCCTGCAATACTATTTACAGCAAAAGTGTTCGATCCGCATTTGGACGTTATGAGGAAACTCATTCAAATTCAAAAGAGCTTTATTTGGACAAAACTGACGAACGACGAAATTCGGGTAAGGCATAAGATTTCTCCAACCCTTTTGTACACGCCTAAACAAGCGGGAGGTTTGGGGTTGATAGCCTTACCTATAGCAATACGAGTTCAAAGGATGAAGGACGCGCTCAGATGGTTACTTGCCAGATCATATATATATAAAGATGCTTGGCTTAATTGGAAAGGACTGCTCCTACGAGGACCAATTGGTAAGATTTCACCCCGTGCCAGAAAACGTGAGAACATGAAGGGTTATTACGCAACAAATGCCAAAAAGAAAACCCTTCAAGTGGAGTTAGGTCAGTCAATTGGACCGACTCCTGATCAAGTAAGCAGGCTGGATACTTATACGAGAACTCATTTACCCCAGCTTACGCGAAGAGCAACTCCAATAGGAGTAAGTCCGTCACGCGGCATGGAACCTGGACAAATCCTTTCAATTGTAGCGGATGTTTCGAAAATCCCTCATCACGGATTTCTAACATCCCATTTGCAGGATTTCTGGGGCGCTTTCTCGTGGGCAGACAATGCATGGATCCAGGATGAGCGCATGCGAACGTTGTCTCGACGGAAATTCTATAAGATTCGGAAGTACCCATTGCTACTTTACGAATCAAACGAATTTCTAACAGTGTGTACACGTGGCAGGCACCACAAACAGAACAAATTTCGCATACTAGCGCCAAGATTAAGAGATGGATGTGCGCCATAATATTAGCTTCCCCCGGGTGGAGGTAGGCCAATACATTGGACAGGCACCTCCAATAACTTTATTTCATTGTCCCTCACTTTTGTCTGACGTTCACTGGAGAAAACTAGACTCCGGAAGGGGGGAAGTCACACAAAAAGGGACAACATACACCACGCACCTGCAACAGCTAGAGGATGGAATTTTTTGGATTGTTCGATCTTCTACAGACCCAGATGTGGAAACGTGGATAACGGCAAACAAAAAATTTGTGGTTTGTAAGCCGCATCCAGACTTACACGATTTCCCATGTTCTCTAGACGGGGATATACGATCAATTTGGAGAATTCAAGCGTCCCTGCGAAAGCAAAGTAAGCGGCTGTACTATCAAGCAATGGCCAATGACCTTCTACCTGTTTGGAAAAATGGGACCAAAAACAGGGCCGGGACCGCTGGTGGAAAACTCTCCAGGATCAATCCCCGAAGCAGATATGGAAGAACAATCACATCTTATCGGATTATCAAGTGTGGGTGCTATATAGGCTAACTACGATGCAGCTAAACACCTTCTTTGTCAAAACTACAGGTATAGACTCGTGCATCCTGGACCCAGCGTGCAATAGCAACAAGACGGACGCGAAACATATCATGTGGAGCTGCACCAGAGCTCAGTTATTCTGGAAACGTCTCATTGAACAGTGGACTGGATCGGCATCTACGGATGACGTCGTATCACAGTATAAAGAAGAAATTGTCAAACGTAAGGCACCTGCAGACACTACATTTTTAGACACGGCGATGATGAAAATGTGTGGAATGGACATTCTGGCCTGTTTCAAAGAGTCTGGTGGGGGATATGCAGTATTGCCCATGTGTGGATGTGGCAATTACGGAATCGGACGATTTTTGAAGGACGATCCTACACGCAATGGGATAATGTCGAAACAATATGGTCGCATTGTAAGATTCAGTTATTTTCTGTCGCGGAGTACGAGAGTAAAATTCCAAGTTATCGAGAGGATGGTTTACGGTTTCTCCTATGTCTTCAGTGCTTTTACAACATTCATCCAGCGCCACCGTCCCGAACGGTGTTGAGACATCGAAGTTCCCCACCCGGCCCCACGAATGGTCACTCTGAGCCGAGGCTAAAAATTAGAGTGCAACAGTTCATAGTGGCTAATAGTTAAGACAAAATAGACTACATTTATTATTATTATTAGCCCTTCGTTCACGCAAACATTCACGCAAACAGGAATAAAATTGTGCTATACACGGTCAAGTCAATAGCGATAAAATTATCGTCAAGGAGGTGCTTACCTATTGTTCTTAAATAATTAGGAACTGGCACAGTGTACCATTTTCGAACCTATCAGAGATTATACTGTATATTGGGGTTACTCTATGGTTTTGGGGGTGATTTTAAAGGCGCCCTTTCTAAAATAATGCTACAGTAAGCTACCGGTATTAGGTAGCACCTTTTTGCTACATGCACCCCCTGTATCATAAAATGGGTACAACGTACCATAAATAATAAAGTCATGCTTTATTCAAGGCTTGGGTCTCCTTCAACTCGATTCCGCTAATATCTATGGGTTTGAAGACGCTCTTTCTGAATTAGAAAGAGATAATAAGAATAAATCATGCAGGTCAAGATAACTAGCTGATGCATAACCATTGAACACTATTTCAGCTTGTTTTTATAAAAACAAGTCGAAATTTAATGCCAGTTATCAAAGACTTATAAATAGCTTTTGATAACAATTGTATCACTATCGATGTAGGCAGCCTCTAGAGCTGTGACTAATCTGTGCATTACTAATTGCGTGCTGTTCAAAAATGACGGTCCTATTGTGCGTAGATATGACTTCATCTGCTGTACCTACTTTATGGTACAGGGGGTGTAGCAAAAACCGCTCCCAATAATACTTCAAGTAATTACCTAGTACCGGTAACTCACTGTAACATTATTTTAGAAATCTTAGAAATGTTGCGTTCTTTTTTGTAAATGGGGGCCAACGTATGAATTCGAGGGGGTCAGAGTAATGTTTCCCTATATAGTGATACTTAGAGATTGGGACGATCTACAACATTATACCTGTATATAGTAGCGAAGAATGACTGATTTCACTTACAAGAGGTCATCTAGATCTTTTTCTGCATGAAGGGGCAGCAACTGGCTTGTAACTTTTTTGCATCCAATGAGAATGAAGAAACATATATCTGGTTAAGTGTGGCTACCGGTATTGGGACAAAACTTTCAGGGAGCACCCCTTGTACCATAACGTCGGTACAACGTTACGTAAAATTGACGTGCGCACAACAGGACCGTCATTTTTAGTCGTCTTTGTAGCAAAAGGGAGTCCAACGATTTCACCTCATAAGAAAAAAAAATCTTCTCTACGTTGACCTGCATCAAGCTAATTTCTTGGTGCTTACCAGGCGCTCAAATATAGACTTAAGGGGTGTAGTCACCAAAAATGCAAAAGCTAAGAGCTGCGAAGGCTATCTAGTAATCAAGCCAAAGTTTCTGCTCTTTCCTTTAAGTCTGTTTTTTATATAGTCGATATGCTTTAATGCTTCGATTTTACCTGTAAATTGTTTGACCCTCTTTTGTAATGAACTACAATCCTCTAAAGTATGTTAAAGATTGAGCTTAGACTCCATCTGGTTTTAAATGAAAGAAGAAACATAGAATTGGAAGAATGAACGATTTTATGCTCGCTATGTAGTACTGTAGGTTGCTGGATGGTCTTGCTATGAAAATAAAACTTTTAACTCGGACGACCTAGACCTATAGCTTAAACAATTGCGTCCGGGCGATCTCGATATCTTAATTGAATAGAAAAAAGAGTGTTCCGAATACGGACGATAGGCTGCCAAGGAATAATAACGCCGAATCAGATTTTGACCAGCACGCAATTAGTAATACACAGGCTAGTCGCAGCTCTAGAGGCTGCCTAAATCTATATTGGTACAATTTTATTGCCAGTCATCAAAGACTTATAAAACAAGTGTTCAATGGTTATGCATAAATTTTCTTGACCTGTATCATTTTTTCTTATCTTTTTCTAATTTAGCAAGAGCGTCTTCAAAATTATAGATATTAGCAGAAGGAGATCCACGCCTTGAATAAAGCTCTGCAAAGCTGCTCTGCTTATGACTTCATTCTTTGCGGTACGATGTACCTACGTTATTGTACAGGGGTGTACCTAGTGGCTCCCAACTTTACTAACGTTAACTGAATGTCTCTCCTTACTCTACTGTATATCTCTAAATATATTTGTGTATGTGGATATTGAATAATTGTAAATATTGTAGAAAAAAGAGTATTCAAATGGAGATGGGACTTGATATAAGTTACACAACTTTATCTCACTTCGTGGTAGTGTGTAGAATCTAACTTGAATTGTGGTTATAAATTTTTACTCGACAAATCAAATTTTTGTCATATTTTTATACTTAGAGTATTCACCGTGATAAATTTCACTTCAGAAGTTGCTTTTCATCATTAAATTGTAATTCAGCCACTTGCTTCGTTTACTGTTGTGGTCAAATACATCAAATTGGTTTTTGTGGTAAATCAAATTGATAGATTGTCGAAATCCATAAAAAAAATAACAGAGGCTCTACCTAATCACGAAAAATTGACTTCGAAACCGACTCTGCAAATTATCGGAAAGCAATGAAGTCGCTGATGTGTGACGTGGTTGGAGATGGAAAAGTCTTTGTGGTGGATATCGAGAAGAACAAGAAAGTATGGCAACTGAAGAAGAAGATCAAGGCGGAGAAGACATCGATTATCACGTGCGATGTCGATCAAATAACGCGACGGGAACATCACCAACTGGTTCAAGATGACGTTCAACAACTGGGGCGCGGTGAGGTTTCGGAAGGAATCATAGCGTTGATGAAGGAAGACGGTAAATGATGCCCTCACGCTATCGTATCGGTAACTCTGCATTTTCCTTCCCCAACGAGGATGACGCAGGGAAAGATGTACTTCACATCTTGGTTAAACTCCCACCTGCAAGTTCCATCGAAGCGGTCAATTTGCCGGAGAAGAGGAAGCTTGTTGAAGTACGAGAATTCATTACTCCATCATCATTTGCAAAATGCAAGGGAAGTGGCAATTGCGTGAAATGGTTGCGAAAGCTAAATGGTCAAATTGAGAGTCACCGCCTTGAACGTTCCGATAACCAAACACCTGCTTTTGCATTTGCAAGGTTCGAACAAAATTGCAAGCTAGCCGAAGTTGGGAAGAAGACTGCGACTTTGTCGTCAGGTTGTGTAGTGGCATGTCGGCTCCTTGCGAAAACATCTGAACTGAGTGGGGACAAATTTAATAGCTTAAATTTGTGAGTGCATCTTCCCCTGCGTCATCCTCGTTGGGGAAGGAAAATGTTGAGTTACCGATACGATAGCGTGAGGGCATCATTTTACCCTCTTCCTTCATCAACGCTATGATTCCTTTCAGAACCTCACCGCGCTCCAGTTGTTGAACGTCGTGATCGTCCGTCTTGAACCAGTTGGTGATGTTCCCGTCGCTTTTCTTGGCAAGGTAGAGCGTTATTGGATCGGCAATGCACGTCATAATCGATGTCTTCTCCGCCTTAATCATCTTCTTCAATTGCCATACTTTCTTGTTCTTCTCGATATCCACACCAAAGATTTTCCCATCTTTAAACACGACACACGCCAGCGACTTCGTTGCTTTCTGAAAATTTGCAGAGTACCAATCAACAGACGACTGGATTTTCGAAGTCACGTTTTTACATGTTAAATGAGAATTTAAGGTAACTTAGTAGTTTTTTCAAACATTTCAAACAGTACAGTAGTAGCTTAATTTTATGGAACAGTTGACACTACATTTTTTTAAATAAAGTTGGTGTCTTCTTCAAGTAATTCCTACATCAAATTTTTAGAGGGCCCGTTCTTTTGCATCGCTTGGTTTTAGATAAACCGTAACAACATACGCTTTGGAGTTGAGTCATCTTTTGGGGGATGTTATTCGCACCCCCCATCCAGGATATTCGCATCCCCTGTACCACAAATTAGGTACAATGTACCGTAATAGATGAAGCACAAAGCAGTCAATTCTGCAGCAAAAGGGAGTGGAACGATTCATCTCAGTGTCGTCGAAGTCGGACGACAGCAGTGATGAATCAGAAGAAGAGAGTAGATAGGAAGACAAGTCTGAATCGGACGACGGTTTGGATAATTCTTGGCCGCTTCGTCTTCGTCTTTAGAGGATGATGACAGCATGCCAAAAGAGCCGTGCAGTTGGCTGAAGCAAACACCTGTAGTAACAAAAGCCAAAGAGTATTCAACCGTCAGCAGCAAAATCACTTCATTCATCAACTTTGAAAAAGCCGGTATACATGTACACTCTGTTAAACTTTTAAAGTTACCTTGTGGGGAGCAGGCGACAACGTTGAGATACATATAGCCTAATTCTTATGATAAATGACAACGCCAAGTGAATAGTTCGTAGCATCTTTGAAGCTGATTCGTCGTGTGGTTGGTATCACCGATAAAGAGTGCAGTTGCCCTACAGCGAAAAGTTTGTCTTGGTCTCAGGATTTTTATTAAACGAGTTGACGAACACCATAAGAAATGGAATTCATCATCCCCAACATGTAGACTGAGACCGGCGACTCATTTTCTTAACAGAGGAAACAGCATACCAACAACTTGACGCGAGCACGCCCACCCAAGGCATGAGTTGATGAGAATCGACGGAGTGCAAAAGACGGTAATCTAGCGAAGATTGTTTGAAAGGATCTTTGTGCCGGTCACTTCGACGTAAAAGTAGTCGCGATTCTTGACATGTCTCATCGAACGGCGTCGCGCGTATCGTGTTCCATCCAGTTCACAACCATAGATTGATATGGATTTGTGGAAGTTGCTGCTTTGGTACGGTAGATCTGCTGTTGTTGTACACTCCGGTACATTGTACCTTATTTATGGTACAGATATCCTAGGCGGATATTTTACAACTCCCATCTTGTGAATAGGGTTTTGTACTCCGTTTTAAAACATAACTGTGATTTTTTGCAGCATGAAACTAGCAAAAGCAGCGGCCCAGCAGCTCAAGGGTGTTATCATCGAGTACGACGTGCTATGTAGCACGTTATTGGGTAAAACTGTTGCTGAACAGGTGCAGCAGAAGCGTCACCAACTCTCAAGGGAGAAGACTTGGCAGCAAAAGGAAAAGCAGTCGAGCTCGTCATTCTTTGGAGCTACATCCATCAAGTCAATGCTGGTGAGTGATGTTCGAGGAATGCTCAAGGATTTAAACAAGGACTCGACGGGTAAGCCGTGGGTGATAAAGGAACGACTCGAGAGTACGTTACAAGGCTTACCGAATCAAAGTGGGTTGTGTCGAATAATTGCAGCATATCGAACGTGTGGTGGAGATTAACTCGATGTGGTTTCTCATGTCAATACAGTTCTGGAACGCGTTACAGGCGTAGAAAGCAACAAAAAAAATGCTCCACGCAATAATGAGGATGAACTGTTTCTGGAAAAACAATTGCAGACGGCATCGGAGGAGTTGGCGAGAATAAAGCAGCAGAAAGAACAAGAGAAATTGAATCATCGTCAATCGAGCAGCAAAAGCGCAGAAAATAAAAACAGCTGCTGTTCGACCAGCTCCTTACGCGACAAGTACTTGGACAAGATCAACAAGTTGAAAGAGAAGAAGAAACAGGAAGGAGGGACGACGAGCACCGGACTGGAGGAAGTCGTGGCAGCATCCACGTCCGTTGGATTGTCTACGTGGCTTGTCAATGAAGGAGCGAATGAAGTGCTGGTGTGATGTACTGAATAAGTGAACAACTGCGTGATGCGATACCTTTACTGATTCAGCTGTTGATGTTTTATAGAGCTATTCGGATTTGCGAGGGCTGTTTAAAGCGTTGATTCCGCCACGAGATTCTCTTCAGAACGTAGGCATAAAAACTGAACTAGTTGATGATGGACAACTAACTGATTTGCTAATAATGACTGCACTTTGGTATGTTTCATATATGCACAGGACGAGTACAAATGCTTTTTAGAAGAAGTAACGTTATTATTACTCGTTATTCGCAATTGATTTATTTCTAACAAGCGCCTTATTTAAATGACACAGATGGCTGGACAATTCGACGTTTTCTTACCTAACGAAGAGCAAGAAAGTTTTCCAAACCCGAAACCTATTTTCTACATGTGCGACGAGCTTGGACTGCATCCGTCTGATGTCTTGGTTTTAGCTCGGCATGCACCAACAATTAAAGCCGCCAAGTACGTAGTCTTTATACGCATATTGTGGCTTTTTTTACCATATTCTGCGTACATCGACAAATAGGGATGCTGGAACGCATGTGTGCCAGTATATGCCTGGGAAGAAGGGAATACCAAACCACACAGCACACTACCACTTAACCCACTTGAGTGAGTATCAGTATTTAATTGAGGATTTTAACGGCGTGTCCTACCGTGACAAAATCGAGACAGGCTCTATCGAGTTTTAACAAAAATAACTTCCGCTATAAATGTTCCAACATGTGCCTATCATACCCTGGAAAATATCGTTTATCCTAAATTATGTGGTTCAAGGTAAAGCTCAAATTTTCTCCTAGTCACCAAGGCAAAAACTTTCGATAGGAAACCCTGGAACGAGTTGAGGTCTAGCGAGTAAGAGTCATGAAAGCAGAAGCGAATGTGAGCGATCTACCGTGGTAAATGACGACCATATCTACTTGTATCGAACTTCTGCGTCTTTAGCTTTCTTTTGCAATGTCAACGTTTTGTTTGTATTCCACGAGCTACAACGAAAAGCAAATCAATTAAAAAAGTTAAGTACGTTGGTAATTAAAGGTGGAGATCACTTACCTACGGTCTTCTGTTGAGATATTAGGACGACGCAGCTGCGGTGGCGTAAACGCTGTCATTTTACTCTTGCAAGTAGCTTCTCCCGATTCACTTTTAAATAATTTAGTAGATAGTCTTGGCACCTGCTCATTCTTGCGCTTGTTCGTTGGGGGAACGTCACTGGTAGTCAATACACTCTTTGTGTCATTCGAGAACAACTCATCTGCCGAGGGTAATAATTGCGAATGTGATGAAGAGGTGGATATAGGAGAAGATACTTTAATATTTGAACTTGTCACCTCAGTCATTTCTTCGTCATCAGAAGAGGAGGTAGACGCATATTCATCGCCGAGCAAGGAAGAAGCCATCGCAGCCTATATAATGAATCCTCCAGAGTGTGATAGGTAGAACCGCTATCTGGCGTTGCGTAAATTGTCCAATCATATCACACTGTTAGGACAATTATAGTTTGAACAAAACGAAGTATATCTAAAAATTACTCTAAATCCAGGGCAAATTGCCCTGGCGGATTACGATGCTTTGTGGCGTCTAACCACGAACGTCTTAATAAGACTGTTAGAAATTTCGGTTCAAGCACAAAAATAACGTTTAAGGTATTTTGGTACTTTACACTAAAGGAAAGTGGTACAAAACTGGTACACGGTGGTTACGGTTTTGAACACCAAATTTCTATTTTTTGCATTGTGAACTTTAGAAATAGAAACACACAAAGTCGAAGTTGAAGTCGCATGGGTTTCCTGGGACGGCGGGGTAGTTATGCAAGTCAGGAATAGGATTAAGAGCAGTAGAAGGTATCGAATAGGTTGGCGATAAACACTTCTCAATATACATTGCATTGATTAAATCAACCTTGCATTATATCTTCAAATATCAACATCGAGCTAAATTCACCTATCGGCCTACGTTTCGACTGTCTACTATGAACAACGAATTTCAACAGGTTATGAGCCCAAAGGGTCAAGATGATAATTTCGGTGAAGATTATGAAGAGGAGAAGCCTACCACGATGGGAGATCAAGGTGCCCGACTGGTAGACATGGTGAAAGGCGTAATTGACAGACTTGACCGACTCGAATCGAGTCGGAGACAACCCGACATGGATAGTTTTGGTTTCAACAATTCCATGCGATTGGGAACGAAGATGCGAATGGCATCTTTAGATGGTACACCCGAAAAGAAACCTGACTTGGCGGATCATTTTCAGGATCATGCAGCCGGTTTTGGAGGATTAAACTACCAAAATCTGCATCAACCAAAACCGGAACCGAACTTGCATCAGCAACCAAACCTGCACCCTCAGCCAAACATTCACCCGCAAACCAACATGCACCCGGAACCGAACATGCAACCAAACTTGCACCCACAACCAAACCTACAACCGATCTTTAGAACCCCGTCAGCACGCGAATGCAAGTTATCGATTCGAACTTTTGACGGCAAAGAGGTATATAGGGGTCTTGGTGCCGGTTTCAAGCAATGGGGCACAAGATTTATACGTCAAGTTGCCATTGCAGAATCTGCATGCGGATATCGATGGGGCGAAGATTTCAAGGTGGACCTGCTCAGCCATTACCTAAGCGGTATGGCTGAAAGTTATTACAATCGTCAAGTCGATTCATGGTGGAATGAATCACAAAGTTTGGTTCACGTTATGAATCGAATGTTATCGGCATTTCATACAACCATAACACCGGCTCAGTCGATGAAACTATTTACAGCAAGAAAACATCCGAAAAGGACATGGAATGAACATTACCTGTACCTTGTAGCGATTACGGAAGCTGTTGGTGGAAGTGAGCCACTGGTGCTCGAAAACATAGTTCATTATGCATCCAGTGAACTGAAAACAATCCTGCTATCGAGATACAATCACTCAAGGCAAGACTATCTTCGTCAAGCAGAAGAGCTATGTCAATTTGCTCAAGCAATTGAAAACGACGGACAACAAGGAAAAAGTCGCCAAAGTGAAACTATCAACTACGTCGAACAAAAACCCAAGATTAAAAAATGCAAGAATTGCAAGAAGATAGGGCACACCGAAGACAAGTGTCGAAGTAAAGTTTCAAAACAAGTGGAATTCACGCTAAGCATCGTCGAAAACAAAGACAGCAATGATACAAGGTGGATCCTGGATAGTGGAGCAAGCATGCACTTGGTGAACGACATTTCGTATCTACAAGATGTCGAAGATGTTCAAGGAACGTGCTACCAAGCGGATGGTATGAAGTTGAGCGTCACCAAAAAGGGGTGGGTGAAAATTACCACTTACCTTGATGACAAACAAAATGTCATTCGACTTGAAAATGTCTACTACGTAGAAAATTTGGCAAAAAACATTCTTTCGTACGGACTCCTGGAAGACAAAGGATGTCACCTCGATTACAAAAATGGAAAACGAGTGATGGTCCACCGAAAGTCTGGAAAAGGAATATTTTCCGTCGAAAAGACAAACCGAGTACTCACGGTAGATGTAAAAGTGGAAAGGTTACGAATTTTCAATGGAGACCAAGTAATGGCGATTCTGCAAGATAAAGAAAACAATCAAGAGCGAATCGTTCAAGAAGGCACGCTTATGCACTTCCACGCTCGCCTAGGGCACCTAAGTTTTGACGCAATCGAAAACATGGCGAAGGACGAAAGTTTCGGAATAAAGCTTACCGATACAAAAAGAATGACGTGCCTAACCTGCGCCCAAGGTAAGCAGACGAAAAACCCAAAATCCAAGCAAGACAGTGGTTTGAATGCGCCAACGGACCGCATTGGAGGTGTTATTTGCTCTGACTTGAAAGGGCCGATAACACCAAAAGACAGATTCGGAAATCGGTACCTAATCAACTTCATCGACTTCAAATCTAACTATGTACGAGTATTTTTGGCGAAAACCAAAGACGCGGCGGCAAAATTTTTCGAACATTTCCTGGCGTTTTTCGAGCGTCAGTTCAACTGCAAGGTACACCTACTCAGGACGGATGGAGGACTGGAATATAAGAACTTGGATCTGTTTTGCAAGCAAACCGGTGTTACGAGACAGATCAGCGAAGCAAACAACCAGTGGAGCAATGGAAAAGCTGAACGAATGCACAGAACGATAATGAACATGGCAAGATGTATGGTTTTTTCATGTGGCTTAAATCTTTCGTTTTGGGGCGACGCGGTTCAATACGCCGCGTACATCATTAATAGGAGTCCTACGAAAGCAAACTCAAGAAACATGACACCCTATGAAGTTCTGACCGGAAAGAAACCAAACCTTGGCGAAATCGTGGCATTTGGATCACCCTGCACTGTTTACAGAAATCCCGGAAAAAATTCGCTCGCTCATCGAGCTCAAATCGGCATAATCGTCGGCAAAAGCGAAGAAGTCAAGGGTTACAAAGTATACCTGAAGGACGAACGAAAGGTGGTTGCAACACAGCACATCAAGAACATAGACACCTTGGACGAAGAACAGAATAAACAAGTACGACGTGACCTGGAAGCAGAAGGAGTGGAAAATCGGAAAGTTGCGACCAAAAATGCGAAAAACAAAAGCGATAAGCAGAAGAAGAAGGTGTGGCAACGAGAACGACATCAAACGAGAGGACACGCGAAAGCTAATACACAGAAGGAGAAGGTGTCAAGCGAAAATGTCGTCGGTGAAAATTCGGACCAAGAAAACGCAAATCAAGAAAATATTGAAACAATCGAAACAGTAAATTTCATTTCCGAAGTGGACCCAAAAAGTTTTGGCCAAGCAATGAAGAGCCGAAACAAGGAAAACTGGATGAAGGCGATAAATGAAGAATTAACCGCGCTCGAACGCAATCAAGTATGGACGGTCGAAAGAAAACCAAAAGATTGCCGTCCGCTACACACAAAATGGGTTTTCAAGACGAAAACCGATGAAAATGGAGATATCGAGCGGTATAAAGCGAGGCTTGTGGCTTGTGGAAACGAACAGAGGCTTGGGATCGACTACAACTTAACCTTCGCAGCAGTAATGGAGCTCGGAACGGTGAAATTAATTCTCGCGTTATCAAAAACCTGGGGTGTCTGTGCGAAACACGGAGATATCCCGAACGCTTATGTGAAGGCACTAGAAACGGAGCACGAAATTTACCTGCACATCCCACAAGGCATGGATTTGAAGAACAAAAGTGAAGAACTCAACAAAGAAGAAATGGTTTTGAAATTACGAAAGACTCTTTACGGATTAAAACAAGCAGGTCGACTGTGGAATCAACTTTTGCATGGAAAATTG
This sequence comes from Sclerospora graminicola, assembly GCA_001887855.2. Classification (NCBI taxonomy): domain Eukaryota; phylum Oomycota; class Peronosporomycetes; order Peronosporales; family Peronosporaceae; genus Sclerospora; species Sclerospora graminicola. Next base: position 14,306 of record MIQA02023819.1, read on the forward strand.
ATAAAATCAGGCTTCAAACAGAGTATTACGGACATGTGTTTGTATTTCAAGACGGTTAACGATGCTACCACTATCGTAGGAGTTTACGTCGATGATCTTCTAGTGACTGGAACGCAGGAGGAGCTTGTGAACGAATTTTTCGACGACTTGAAAACACTCGAAATTAAAAACTTAGGGAAAGTTTCAAAATTTCTGGGAATGAGGATCACGTACGATCAAAACAATGGATACACGTTAGATCAAGAGGTAATGATCGATAACATGCTTCGAGAGTACAACCTGGAAGACGCAAACCCAGCAAAGACGCCGATCAACAACGAGTACGAAGACCTGAACCTGAAAAATCAAGAACTTTTGGTAAAAACAACAAAAGGTGAGATGCCTACAGTAAAAAGTTTTCAATCTTTGGTCGGCGCCTTACTCTGGATATCCCGATGCACGCGACCTGACATATCTTTCGCAGTGCACATGGCTACTCGAAGGACACACGCACCAACAATGATTGACTGGAACTTGGCAAAGCGAGTTCTCAGGTATCTGAAAGGAACGAAACATTTGAAGTTGCACATGGGATATGAAGCAGACAAAAATGAAGCTACGCACCACATCGAAGGATACAGCGACGCTGACTACGCCGGCTCGAAAGACGACAGGAAGTCCACAACCGGAGGAATAATCAAGCTAAATAACATGATAGTCAGCTGGTTATGCAAAAAGCAAGGCGGCGTCTCTTTGTCAACCATGGAAGCCGAGTACTACGCAGCTTCAAAAGTGGAAGTAGAGATGCTTGGATGTCGTGAAATCCTACAAGAAATTGGGACACAAGTCAAACAACCAATGTTAATCCACATGGACAACCAAGCAGCAATCAAAGTGATGAATGAAAATGATGGATTTTCGAAGTTGAAACACATTGACATCAGATTGAAATTCATGATGTCGAAAATGAAAAATGGTGAAATAAAGGCGCAATATTGCGCTACAGACGTCATGGTGGCTGACATACTCACCAAAGCCTTACCTTACCCGAAGCTCGCAAAATTACGAATTGGAATCGGACTGATGTAAAATTCACATTGAGAAGGAGTGTTAGAAATTTCGGTTCAAGCACAAAAATAACGTTTAAGGTATTTTGGTACTTTACACTAAAGGAAAGTGGTACAAAACTGGTACACGGTGGTTACGGTTTTGAACACCAAATTTCTATTTTTTGCATTGTGAACTTTAGAAATAGAAACACACAAAGTCGAAGTTGAAGTCGCATGGGTTTCCTGGGACGGCGGGGTGGTTATGCAAGTCAGGAATAGGATTAAGAGCAGTAGAAGGTATCGAATAGGTTGGCGATAAACACTTCTCAATATACATTGCATTGATTAAATCAACCTTGCGTTATATCTTCAAATATCAACATCGAGCTAAATTCACCTATCGGCCTACGTTTCGACTGTCTACTATGAACAACGAATTTCAACAAAGACAGTATATTGTTGCGAGCTAGGTTTGAAAAGAAGTGAAAATTGTGAAAGTTTCAGGCTGTAAGCATCCAAGCACCGTTGCATCACGCGGCATCCATATCGATGCGCCCCCACCGTCGTACACTCTTGACACACGGCATCAAACACAAACTGATTATACTCGGGCTTCATAAAGTGAAGGGCCCGTTGAATCACGTTACGTGATTCAATTGTTGGAATTACGAGTTGACTTTTGATGAAAATGAAATTCCAGGTTAGCAAAACAGCGTGGACCACTGCATATAAATTTTAGGTTACAAAGTACGAATTAGCACTTAATAACTTAATAATACATTTTATTACATCTTTTACTCACAACAACACAAGCGACTGACTTCTGGTGGTAGTGCGGTGCGGAGCGCCTCTACCTACAGATTCAAGCACTAAGTAGAAAAACAAGGTCGCCAGTAATTTCTGACCGGATTGCAGGCACCGGGCGCTACATTGCTGGTGCCTGCTACTTTACGCAAAAAACTACTTTTCCTACAGGTTATGAGCCCAAGGAATCACGGGCTCTGACCGCATTTTGAAGCTACCTTAAGTAAATTGTTTGTGGAGTTTTCTCATCTCGTTCGAAGTTTTACGTTTCGTTTCGGTTACTGGAGAATATTTCGTTTTTTTTCTCGTGTGGATTGTTCCTGGTGTTACGACTACGAGCAGGTTTTTTCTGCTGATTTTAAGTTTTTCACGCTTTAACACTAAAAGATGGATGAAGAAAAGGCCGAAAAGGCCGATACGAATATGGATACGATTCTGGAGTATCTAAAACGCATGGACCGGCGCCTCGAGGCAGTAGAAGAGGCGCGGTCGCAGGGTTCGGCTCCCAGCACGTCGCCAGGGTCCAACAAGGGCTCTGAATATGCGAGCGCCTTTCGGGACACCCTGAAGAACCACGGGCCGTTCGGGATGAAAATGACCCTGAACGACCTCGGTGGCGAAGAAGGCATTGGGCGCGGCGGTGGCATAAGAGGCGGTGAAGAGGCCTCACCACCGATGCAAGCGCCGGGAATAAACGTGCCGGGAATGGCAGCCGGGGCAGGAGTGCCAGGGATGGCGGCAGGCGTGGGTATGCCCGTGAATTTAGGCGGCAACCCGGTAGCAACTACGAACGGGGTTAAAATCCCAAGGTTGAGCTGCCAGAATTTCTCCGGAATTGAAATTTACCCAGGCTTAGGGTCGGGGTTCAAGCAGTGGGCGTATCTCTTTATCGAAGCCCTGGAGATAGCCGAAATTGCCTCCGGTTTCACGTGGAACGACCGGTTAAAAGTGAACAAGTTGGGAGAGCACCTGGAAGGGGTTGCTCTCAAGTATTTCCAGGCTAACATCGGTACCTGGTGGCAAGCGTCGCCGAACCTCATTTTTGTGCTGGAGCAAATGTTAAGTGCGTTCAAAGTGAACATTTCGCACTATCAAGCGGCACAGCTTTTCGCGGCCGAAAAGGACCCAAAAAGGTCCTGGACAGAGCATTTCCTGTACCTGGTTGCGTTGGCCCGTGAAAGCGATTCGAACGAACGCTTAATCGTGGAAAATATTGTCAAGTTCGCTGCCCCAAGATTGAAAATTGCGTTGATGGTGCGGTACAATCCGCTAAGACAAGACCATCTGCAGCACGCCCAGGAATTGATATCCTGGGCTCAAGAACTGGACGATGACGCTTACAGGCTTAAGCGACCGGGTTTTGGACGACCCGCAGTAAATTTGGTAAATGAGCAGGGTGGTAAACGTGTCTGCTACGGTTGTGGACTCGAAGGGCACATAAAACGGAATTGCCCGCAACAAGACCCCAAGAAGAGCCACCACAGAAACGAAAGGCGCGGGCGGCAGGGCCCAAAGGATAACGAAAGGCGCTTTGTGCTGTCTACAAGTGAAAATGCGGAAGAACAGACTGGAAAAACAGCTTTCGGTGATGACTTGTGGATTGTGGACAGTGGGGCGAGTCGACATCTAGTTTCAGACGAAAGTCTTTTGGAACATGCACGCGATTGTGGTCAGGAAGACGCACTAACCCTCCCAGATGGTGGATCGCTACAAGTAACTAAAGTTGGGCAAGTCACACTGCACGCAAGTGACGCCACTGCAAGAAGCGCCAAGATCACGCTTACTGAGGTTTATTTTGCGCCAAAACTGGCAAAAAATCTCATATCTCTGGGTTGCTTACGAAAGAAGGGCTGCATTTTAAAAGATAATGGAAAAAGAATGGAGTTATTTTTTCGAAATCAAGTCTTGTTTGATATTGAAGTTTATGGCTCTGTTTTTGTGGCTCATTTACGTGCAGACAAACCATTGAATTGCAGTAAAACGTTCACAAACATGGTTATGAACGTAGTCCAAAGTGATGTAGGGGACGAAGTGCAAGAAGGCACCCTACATCATTTCCATGCACGGCTAGGGCATATTTCCTACGACGCGGTCGAAAAACTGGCCCGAGACCCGAGGTCAGGCATTAGAATTACGGACCATTCGCGTCCTAATTGCCTGACCTGTGCAGAGGGTAAGGGATACAAGACCAAACAACCAAGGCAAGATTCTGGAAAGCATGCGCCAATTGATCGCGTGGGTGGGGTGATATGCAGTGATTTGAAAGGCCCAATAACCCCACGCGATCGGCGTGGAAACAGATTTCTCGTAGTGTTTGTAGATCACTACAGCAATTACGTGCGAGTTTTTGCGGCACGAACGAAAGACCGTGCCGCAAAAATGTTTGAACATTTTTTGGTTTGGTTTGAACGCGAGTTCGACTGCCGAATCCACGTCCTGCGTACTGACGGCGGAGGTGAATATCGCACGGTTGATTTGTTCTGCAAACAGACGGGTGTGCGGCGCCAAATTACCGAGGCAGGTACACCGGCCTCAAATGGCAAGGCCGAACGGATGAACCGGACCATTTTTAACATGGTCCGGTGCATGATCTTTGGGTCGGGTGTGCCCTTAGTTTTCTGGACGGAGGCGGCGGAGTATGCCACGTACATACTCAATCGCAGTCCGACCAGAGCAAATCCTGGAAGGGCACCCCCGATCCAAGTTCTGACTAAGAAACCAACGAATATTGGAGATATCGTGGTTTTCGGATCCCCGTGCATGGTGTACAGGGACCCGCGGTCGAAGTCACTGGCGAAGCACGCCGAAAGGGGCCTGATCCTAGGAAAAAGTGACGAAACGAAAGGTTACAAGGTTTTGCTGATCAAGGATCGGGTCGTGACGACCACAAGACACGTCACTCAGATTGAAACCTTGAGTGACGCTGCAAACCAACAAATTGCAAAACTATTGGGCGACCCCGAGGAAGGGGCACCCGTATGTGAAACGCGCCCGAAAATTGCAGAGGCTAGAGAGGATGGGCCGACCGGGCGTACCAAGGAGCGGAAACAAGCTGGGGTGCGGAAATCGGGACGCAAGGTAAAGGCGACGCCGAAAGCAGCAGCACTCCAAAAGACGAAACAAAAGGGAAAGTCCAGGGACCGGGTAGGCACCTCGGAAGGAGACGATACCGAAGGTGCCTCGGCAGAACGGGAACCGGGAGAGGTGACTCCGGTTGTTACAAGCGACCATGAAAGCAACCTTTTGTGTGCATTTGCGGCTGTAGAGTCGGGTACAGGCGAAAGTCGTGCAGCGGCATCTGAACCCGACCCTACGAGCTATTTTGAGGCCCACAAGGGCAAGTTGTCTCGTGAATGGAAAGGGGCAGAAGATGCAGAGTTACGGTCTTTGGAGGAGCTGGGAACCTGGAAGGTTGTACGAAAAAGAGAAGACAAGAAGCCCCTGCCCACAAAGTGGGTATACAAAACAAAATTGAAGGCCGACGGGACTGTTGAGCGCCGAAAGGCTCGGCTCGTGGCCCGGGGCGATCGTCAAATTTTTGGCGAAGATTATTTCTTTACGTTTTCGACCGTACTGGATCTGAACAATGTCAAGATGATTTTGATTATGGCAATTATCTGGAAGGTGCCTGCACGGCACGGTGATGTACCCAGTGCCTACCCGAAAGCGTCGACTGAAGAAGACTACGAAATACATTTAAAGGTGCCCAAGGGCATGGAAGTGTCGAAAGAAAAACTCGAGGAATTAGGTGCGAGGACCGAAAACGACGTGGTTTTAAAGCTGGAAAGAAATCTCTATGGATTGAAACAGGCAGGGCGTCTCTGGTACGAATTGCTAAGAGACACCCTGGTGAAACTAAAGTTTATGCAGTGTCTCACTGACACTTGCATTTTTGTGCGAAATGACGACAGTGGTTCGGTGCTAGTGGGAGTCTATGTTGACGACCTACTAGTGACCGCCACTGATGAAAGTTTGGTCGAAAATTTCTTTGTGGAAATGGCGGTTTTGGAATTGAAAGACCTTGGAAAGGTCGAGAAATTTTTGGGTATGCGGATCGGAGGAGATCCGGAAAGCGGTTATTGGGTTGACCAAGAGATAACGATAAATGAAATGTTGGAAAACATGGTTTAAAGGACGCGAACATCGTGAGGACCCCGATCATGGAGGAAGAAGCTCCTGAAAGTTCGGACACACGTTTGACGGCGATCAAGGATGGAAAAACCCCCACGGTTAGGGAATTTCAATCGTTGGTCGGCAGTTTACTGTGGATCTCACGGTGCTCGCGTCCGGATATTGCATTTGCGGTGCACAAGGTGACCCGGAGAACTCACGCACCTACTTTTTCCGATTTCAAGATGGCAAAACGGGTAGCAAGGTATCTGAAAGGTGCGAAGACTCTCAAGTTACGTTTGAAACATGACGATGGCGAAGCTATGCCTGTGCGCATAGTTAGCTATAGTGACGCGGATTTTGCGGCTGACAAGGCCGACCGCAAGAGCATCAGCGCGAGTGTCATTTACGTAAATGGAATTGTGGCAGGATGGAGCTGCAAGAAGCAGGGAGCAGTTGCGCTCTCGACAGCCGAGGCAGAATTCGTGGCTGCCGCTGTCGGTGGAAAACAAGCGCTAGGAATAAAGGAACTACTTGGCGAGATTAGGATAAACTCGCGGGCGCCGATTGTCTTAAAGATAGACAATCAGGCTGCCATCAAGCAATTGTTGAACGAAGCGAGTGCCGCGAGCACGAAACATGTCGACGTGAAGCTGAAGTTTGTGAAGGACTATACGAGGAAGGGCAGGATGAGGCCTGAGCATGTTTCGAGTGCTGATATGGTGGCCGACCTCCTGACAAAAACGTTGAGTGCTGCGAGGATTGACGAATTACGAAACCAGATTGGATTGATTTGAAGTTTTCTCTATTAATTCTTATCGGTTGCGAATGGAACTAGTTGGCATCACTAAGCTGGATGGTATGGAATGAAGTTACGTACCTCTGGTGATGTGGAAAATTGCATGTGGTTGCATGGAGGTCCCGGAGTTTTGGAAGGAGTGTTGGAATTACGAGTTGACTTTTGATGAAAATGAAATTCCAGGTTAGCAAAACAGCGTGGACCACTGCATATAAATTTTAGGTTACAAAGTACGAATTAGCACTTAATAACTTAATAATACATTTTATTACATCTTTTACTCACAACAACACAAGCGACTGACTTCTGGTGGTAGTGCGGTGCGGAGCGCCTCTACCTACAGATTCAAGCACTAAGTAGAAAAACAAGGTCGCCAGTAATTTCTGACCGGATTGCAGGCACCGGGCGCTACATTGCTGGTGCCTGCTACTTTACGCAAAAAAATACTTTTCCTACA
>MIQA02023820.1:0-53355 GCA_001887855.2 Sclerospora graminicola
TGTATAGCCTCTCGCGTGACCCTCTTGTGCTCTGTGTTCTCCATCCCACAAAAACTTCAGCTTGTTTCTGGATCCTTGTTACTCGTAGGATAGGACGATAGTTGTATGTGGTAAGCACTTGTGGATAGATCAACGATTGAATCCATGGCGCAATATCCGGTGCGTAGATTTGAATAGCTGGGAGAGCGTAAGCGGTGTTGATTAAAGACATATCAAAATTTAATACAAAAACATCCCGTAGTAATACACACGAATGGGCTTTTTGGATGATAAAAGTCGACTTTAAAAGATCAGGTCCGCTGCGGAGGTGGCGGTGTGCGAGTAGTAATCGAACGTAAGCGCCATGCACGCAGACAGCTTGGCAAATACGATTTTCATCACGTCGGAAACAGCGTCAGAGTCAGACTCGTCAAACGTCACATGTATGGTAGGTATAGCTTCGTCTGAACCACAGTCCAAAAAAAAACATTCTTTCTGGGTTGGCGCAAATCCAATGAATATACCCCCAAAATCTCTTCAGGTCAAGCTTCTGGCGTTTCTTCGATTGTCGCTTTCCAGTGTCAGTGTAGTGGTCATTCTGTTTTTTGTTAGTATGCGTAGCATAGAGATCAGAAAACGCGTAGGTTACGAATATCGGGTTTGTATTCGTTCAAGATTTCGAACGGGGTCTTCTCGGTTCCAGATGCCAACGTCCAATTATACATATACACGATCGTGTGTATAAGGCCTCTACCCATAGTTGCTTTGGTGACCCACTGGCAATTAGGACTGAGCGCGTGCGGTTGAAAATATACGGAAGCGCACCTCGGCCATTCCGTTCTGTTCCGGGAAATGGGGGATAGCGGTCTCACGGTGGATGCCTGTTTCGGTGCAGTATCTGACAAACTGTTCGTCGGTATACTCTCCTCCATTGTCACTGATGAAGCGACGGATGCTACGATTATGCTGCATTTCTGCCATCGCTTTATACTGTAGAAAACGCTAAAAGAAGTCCGATTTCTCGCCGAAGAGATAGACAGTGCAGTATTTGGAGTATGCATCGATAAATAACAGTATGTGACGACACTCGCTTCGAGACGAGCGCTCGATTGGCCCTCCAATGTCACTGTGAACGACATCGTTCCATGCCATATTCTTTATGAGCATCAGGACGAAATGACGCACGCTTGTTAGTGTCCAATTCACAAGCATCACACGTATATCGAGTCTTCTCTGTCTGGAACTTGAGACCTTCAACTAGCTGCTGTTTGTGCATTTTCAATAATACTTCCTTGCTGGTGTGGCCGAATTGGCGGTGCATCAAATCTAGTGTCAATTTTTGAAATACAGTAAGCGCTGTCAATCTTACTTGATGTGTCTTCAGTATGTACAATCCAAAATCACTGTCAAAACAAATTGCCTTGAATTTTGGTGTGCTAAGAATAATCGAACCTGGTTGTGCTATAAACGTCGAATCGTGTTCCTGCCTACGTCGCTTGGAGTACTGAAAATAGGTTATGTCTCAGGTTTGGAACAAAGAGCTTTAGTACCCCCAGTTTCGCTGATGACAGGCCTACCTTTAGTGTTGCGGCCCCTTTTCCTTTGGAATCGACGAATTCATTTGTTTCAAATCGGATATGCGTGTGATAACTTGAGTCTAGACTTTGGACTTTGGATACATCATTACGCATATGTCGTATTCGGCCAGAGTCTATCACCCGCTCGATGTCATTTGATCTTGTCTTGGCTTTGTCTGGTTCAGCCTTAATCGCCAGCTTTCCTCACACTTCGGGTTGGTCAGTAGCGAGATTATCTCTATTGTCTTCAGTTGTCAATATTGCTGTCATTGGTCCATCGAGTTTTAAGCAGCGTTCTTGTAAGTGTATTGCTCGTAGTCGACATTTTTGTTTGACATGGCCATCCTGTTGACAGTAAAACATTTTTGATTGTAAGCTGGATGACTATCTTTTGAGTCATTTCCACGTCAAAAGTTGTCATCTCTGTGCAGTCGTTTTTGTTTCGCAATTAATGCTTCAATTTCGCCAAGTTCGTTTTGGTTGTGGCTAGTGCTGCATGCACGTCAGGTACAGTTGTGCGACGAGTCTGCTGTCGTCTACAGCATTCAGCCATAACACTGCTCTTTATCGCTGTCCCCTTCAATGGACTATCCGAGTGAATTATACGCTCTTGAATTGTGACCAAGAGCTTGGTAACCTGCTGAATAGCTTTCCTTTTCGTCCACTGGGATATCCTGTTTAGCGAATTGATCCGCGATGTTCTTTAGTCTCGTTAAGTGTTGTGTCATTTCGGTGTCTACTTCGTACTTCAGATTAACGAACTGTTCGCGGAGGGTGCAAAGATTTCCCCAATTTTCGGCCTCATACGTTTGCTCGAGGTATTAAAATATTCCGTGCGGGTACGCTTTTGAACCAACCCTTAGGAGTATATTGTCGGTTAAGAATTTCGAGCAAAAATGCGTGCACCTCTTGCTCCCTTCCCTGATCTGGGTGGCCACTCTTCTCTAGTGACGATACTCCACAGATTTTGCATGCCCAACCCTGCTTTTACTCTTGTTTTCCATGCGCTGTAGTTTGTACCGTCAAGAAATTTTTCAGGGCTCCATCTAATGAGGTCAAGGAATTGCTCTGGCGATTCCGTCGTAAGGCATCGAACTCTCCTTTCTTCGTCATTCGACCGTGAGCGGGATTTGTATCTGCCGGACCTCAGGTAGGTCCTAGATCTGCTTCGGGATCTACTCTGCCGGTCAAGCGCAGGAGACTGCTTACCGTGATATCTCCTTGGGCTCCTAACCTGCTTTTTTGCTGTGTTCTTTATGGAGTAAATTAAGTAGTGTACTGAAAGGAATATATAAAGGCTTCTCTCAGCCATTCACTTGTGAGGAAAACCCTTGAGCTCCCTATGGAGCTCTGGGATAAAAAACCCCTCTATATTAAAATAGACTGTACATTTGAGCCGAAGTTCAAGGTGTAAATCCAAAACTATCACACAGTTCTGATTTTGCCGTAGAAAAACCCTATTACAGCGACCGTAAGCAAAGAATTCGGACTATGCGATAGCGCACACATGTCAAGCTCTACACCAAACTAGGGCAAAGATAGCCATGGAAGAGAAGGGTTGCCCCCCACAGGGGAACCCCCACCCCCACCCCCCGATCGGGGGAAAAATATCTACCAGATCCGAGTATGTCGGGAGGCCAACTCCCAACAGACTCTAAGGGGGAGAAAGGACTTAAAGGGAGAGGGAGGAGACACTCGTACTCCCCTTGCTGAAAATACTAGTCCTAAATGTTATGAAGATGAAGTGGTTCTAGAATCGAAGGACAGTGATTATGAAACCGTGGAAATGACTGACGCATCCGTTCCCGCATCGGAGACGGAAAAATCTGGGAAGACGCAAGAAGGCGGCGACATAGCAGAACCTAACATGGAGGATGTTGACATATCTGAAAATATGAATGTAGCCACAGCAAAAGGACAATCGTGTCAGACCGGAAAGGTGAGGAATGGAACCATTGACACAACACTCAAAGAGATGGCTAAACCTCCCGAATTGCCAGAAGAAATTGCTGAACGCTTAAGGGAGCGCTAACGGATGCTCTTCAGACGAAGCCACGTCTATAGACATGGCTCGACTTAAGGTAACAGTTGTTTAATAACGTTTATAGCCTGCCAAAGGACCGGAAGCCCAAATCTAGTCAGGGAGATACACGTGGGAAGTTACCGGTATTAACTGGACAGGAGACGGATCGATCTCTTCGAACTAGTCGTGGTAACTCACAGACTCAGCTTGGCAGTCTGGAAGCAAAAAGTAATAGACACCTGTTACTTGGTGAGGAGAAGTCAACAAACCTTTTCAACATTACTCACGAAAGTGGTAGGAAAATGCCAGGTACAAGTAGCCACACACGGACAACAAGTCCTGGAGGAATGGATCCTCAATGTAACAAAGACAACGGACGGCTATTCAGCACCGAAATAACAACAACAGGAAGAAGTTTATTTCTTCAATCCAAAGAAGTACTCGGGGTCGGAAAGCGAGATGTTAAGGACTATGTGCCACAAATTCTGCTCGGTTCTACGGAAAGGGGAGATGCGAGACAGCAGTGATAATAAATGGAGAATCGTTCCAAAATTAGCAGAAGGAGCGATTATCTCGAGACAACTTCCTTCATTTTTGAGGGGTATGAAGATAATGGCGGATAGATTAAGGCTAATGTTGACAATTCGTTTACAGGTAGAAGGGTGCATAACTATGGATCTCAGTGGCGCCTATCAAAGCGGCATTTAGGAGGACACAAAACAGGAAAGTATACTAATGGCGGCCGCAGCCAAAGGGAAGATTTCCCCACAGCTATGGGATTTTATAGCACTAGTCATGACGATTAGTTTCAACACAGCTAAGCATAGTCTTAATTACAATTTCTGCACAGGAGACAAAGTCAACGGTATGAGCGGGTGCAAGTCCCATATCATAAATTCATCCATGGACTGCAAAACCAACATGCACCAGCGCCGACCCTAACAACTAAAACAGAATGGACACAGCAAGGCGAAGCGATAGGGAACATGCTCGGATGTTTGCCAGATTATACGATCGTATAATCTGGCAAGCATCCTGAATGTGGTAGATGAGGAGAAGTTTCTTTCTGGGGGTGTAAGGAGAATATCTACACATTAGACATTCCCGCGGCCATGCGCCTTCACCCAACGTTTTACGTTGGGAGGCTCAAACCCTACCTTTCGTCTACGTCTTCTGACGAGACGCATCCACGGTAATACGCAACACCTAGACATCGCGAAATTATACGCTTTCTTAGCCTCAAAAATCACTAATTATCCAACTTGAAAAGTTGGACAAAGGCGGTCCAATGTCATCGATCTTACTGGACTAGGAGCTGGTCGTAGAAGCAGATGGGTGCCCAGCCGCGTTGTGAAATGCAACACCATATTAGCTCTGGAGCACCCAAGAACTAAAGGACGACGTCACTGTATCAGATGTGGAGAGGCGGGCCATCAAATGCGCGGTTGTTCAACCTCCCAAACGGACCTCTTCGTAAACAATTATCTGAATGTAACGGTGGAGGAAGCGGATCAACTTGAGGTTTCACCATCAACCTTTCTAAGTATGGAAGAATTACGAGAGGAGGTACGCAAAAACTGCGCGTTGTATAACGAAAAGCGCAGAAATTACAGAGGAGTAGTCAAAGGAAAAAATCAGAAACCTCCACGACTGAAAATGAACAGGCTCCAGAGAAAACAGAAACAGAAGAAAATCCAGTCACTCCACAAGGAGAAGGCAACTGCCAGCGAAATAAAGGTATGCTCACAACCGAGAAAAGGGAAGAATGGATACTGGTAACCAGAAAAGAAAAACAGCAGAAAGAAGAAGTAGTCGTAGGTTTATCTATATTTTTGCATGTCTCAGAAACCCAAGCATTCAAAAACGGAGATATAGAAAAAAATGGGTGGACAAGGAAACCCACCCAACTCAGTCGCTGAGAACCCTAAAGGCCAGTCAGAACCGGTAACAAAACCGGAGGTAACAAACCGGGAAGAGCCAACGATAACGGAAGGCAATGGTAAACCAAGGGGAACGAGGCGATTGCGGCAGCACGAAAATACAGACAATCTAATCATAGAAACACAGGTGAAGAAACGTCTCCACAAAATCCGGGACGATATTCGGAAGGAGGAAAATTCTCAAGATGGGACACTTCGGACATCGAGACGGAAAAGGCCTGGACAATACAAGAAGCGACGGTAGCAATGGGGCTCTAAAGGGTGGAAAGGCCGGCGACCGGAAATTACCAGGCGTATAGCGTGGTTCAGGCTTTTTACATTTCCACAATGGAAAATCATCGGTAAAACCTAGAAGAGGATACTACACAGCTGATGAAGGGGTGTGTAGCAAGGGCGCTCATGTATTTTTCGATATAATTCCCTGCTGGAATAAGCAAGCAAACGTTAAGGAGTTTGGAATTGGGTAGCGAAAAATCTCGGCACTGCAATCCGAACGATAATTCAAGACTTACTTGCACCATTGTGGGGAAAGTACATGTATGACTAATACCTGTGTTTTTGTGCGTCGATATTCGGCAGGTACAGTGCTGGCGGGAGTTTATGTACATGCACAAGAACTCCCGGTGTCTTTGGAAGGAGTTTTGAAATTTCAATGGTGTTTCGATGATGACTTACAATATGAAATGTCCGATTAAGCAAAGCTACAGTGAATTTTGTGCATATCAAATTTCAAGTTTCAAGTTAGAAAGTTTTAGGTTAATAATTTTTTAAACTTTATTTTTTTAAACTTTTTATAATACACTCTACTCTAGTCAGCGCGGCGCGAAATACGCCACTTCCCCGTCGCATATTTTTGTTTAGTACTTACACACTAAACCCGTCTGCGCACCCCTAAGCACTAATCGGTTTTGGTACGCGGACTTAGTGACATATATTTCCAACAATTAGAGCTGACAAAATGAGAAAACCTCCTACTGCCAATATCGGTACATACAGTCATTCTGGAGCGTAGTGGATGATACCTATAATAAATCACGACATAAGTATTAAAATAATAATATATCAAGTTCTAGTAAGATTAATGTGGCTATGTAGTACCGATATAGAGACTGTAGACAGTAAGCGCCACACCGCACACGATATCCACATCATTAAATACAAACAGCATCGCTCTATGAGTCACCACACATGTTGAATGATTTTAATCGTAGGAGGCACCGCCCGAAGCCGCTGTTGTTCTTGGCAAATGCAATATTCGCTGTACAGCACTTGCTCCCTCTGCCCAATTCACAAATGCTTGTTTGTCCCATCTGTCTGTGTTGCATGAAACCTGTATTCAACACAAGCAGACACATAAGCTTTGCTATTTTTATTCGCTCAAACACCATAAAGTAGCATTGTATCATCCAGCTCTACGACTTGTCGGTCTTCTTCTTGTTCTGCCTCGACGTCAGAACAAGATGTGGTACAATTCACCCCCGTTCCTTCATGAGTTCTCACGACATTATTTTTTCTGTATAAAACCTCTATGTGGATAATACCCTTAACCAATTTACAATACTTTTTCAGTTTCATTTTATGACAGTGTGTCGCTATCACGAGTTTTTACCACTTGTTGCAATTTTCTTGTTGGTTGCAAAAAACTCGTACATTCCAGTAATACGCCAGACGTTTGAGTGGAGATGACACGCATAGCAGACAAACACACCCTGTACTAACCGATAGGGCGGCACAACGTAACAAGAAGTGGTATAAACGCACTAACCGGTGTTTATAAACTTTACGTGGAGCCAGGAGCGACTACGTGGCTATCAACACTTTCCTACAGTCTGGTGCAACGATATAAAGCCTACATTTTATTTTTTTCGATAGTCACCAGTCCAACGACGTTAATGATCCCGTTATGGGCCCGCATCTACAGTTCACGATAAAGGAGGCGACCCTATACTTAAGGTGCTATTTTTAAGCAACATTGCTCTTGTTGGACAAGAACGAGAGTTAAAAAAATGAGAGCCCAACAAGAGCAATGCCGTCTTCAGTGCCTGGTAGAGCGTGCGGACAAAATTAGAGTCCAAAACTGAGAGTCCAACAAGAGCAAAAGAGCGTGCTTCACTTTGTTTGAATGCTACGATAATGTATGTACACCATTTTGGGAACGCCCATTTTGCGATTTTCTGCTCCTTTTCTTAACCCAATGTCGATATGCTATTTTGTCAAAAATCGCGGACGTCAAATTTTTTTGGTCCAGAAATGCTATTTTGAAAATCGCCGGCAATGCCAACCCTTAACACTGCACAATAGGACCCTTAACAGTGCATAATTTAGTCCTTCATTTATTTTGTTGGTAAGAACAGCATGGGTGTAACATGGAACGACAGCGATCGAGAGTTATTCGCTCACGCTGTGCTAAAGGAAGCATGCCGCCAATCAAGCTCTACCACTGGCTTCAAGAAGTCACCGTGGACACGGATTTTACAAGATGTTAACGATGTTACGAGCCGCAAGTTTGAAAGAACTCAACTACAGAGCCAGCTTCAGCAACTAAAATGCAAGTACATGGTGTACGCTGCTATAGCGTACATTAACGCATCGTGACATGGCAATGGCTGGAAATCACCCGCAATAATTAGCGTTGGGCAAGTAGGTTGCTTTGTATTTTGGATGCCGGCGAACTATTTGTTAAATAAGTCACTTTTCTATATGGTGTTTCTGTCTGCTTAGATCTGGGGCCTGGTGGGGGCTGAATGATGGCGAAAGTGGTGAAACTACATTGGCTTGGACCCGAAAAAAGGAATTCCATCCTGTTCCGCGTATCACTGTTGTAGAACCAGCCACAATATTCCGGTGGATGTCGCACCTAAACAGACCGCTAGTTTAAACGGTGATAATTATTGTAGCCGCCCCCCTTAGACCTGGACCAATCACTAATTGGAGTCTGCTTATGCAAAGTGGAAGCTAAAGCAAAATCTGGAGTCGGAGCGAGATTTTTACGTATGTGGTTTATTTCATATTGTCTCAATTATCGCATTATTTTTCTGACCTAACGCTGCTGTTTGTATATAATTCCATTGACGGTTTATGCTGTTCATATTCTTGGTATAGTGGAGGACCCAATTTTGTCTATTGTTGAAGCTCCCACTAGCACTCAACCCGTGCTTGAAATTGAATTGTATCCGTTGCGTCGCCGGTGCTCTAAGTGGCAGACGACTCGTCTACATGTGCTAAATTCGACGGGCAAGTTAATCTAAAATAGATTCTAACAGGGAAATTGCGTAACATGTACCAGGTTGAACGGAGTGATACACCAATGGATTTACTAATTCTTTGGATATGAAGTATTTCTTGTCATAAGGATAGTGTTCAAAAACACCCATGCAGCCTTGGCTACGCAATGATCAAGGTTACAGAGAGGATGGTTTAGATTTAAGGAATGTGAACTTGGTCACAGCCTTCGTGCCCTCCGAAACAGCGTGCTTATCCAACTCAATAATAAAAGGACGGACAGCCGCCTGAATCTCACGGCAGGAAAGCGTCAAGTTATTATTGTTACGGGAGAGTTTGCCGGCTTCCGAAGCAATCCGCTCGAAAATGCCGTTAATAAAAGTGGACATACTGCGCTTGCTAATACCTATCTCTGGGTGGACCTGACGCAATACCTTGTAGATGTACGTCGATTACGACTTAACACGCTTCTTGACGCGGCCTTTGCCCGACTTTGTAACAGCCTTAGTAGCCTTCTTTAAGGGAGTCTTTGCCATTGTTAATGATGTTTAAATCTGCGTATATGGTAAGAGTCAAATCCCGAAATGAATTATAGTGCGCAGCACCCCATGCCATACTCGGAACATTTCCCGCGCTGGACTCAAGTATCGATTCTTTAAATTATTGATTTTTTTCATCGGAGCTAACAAACAACATCATCTTGAGCAGTTGTCATAACAGCTTGGGCGGCCATAAGTTCTTTATGGCGCAAAAATTCGAGCTCGAAGGTAATTGAGTTTTGGAGGGTTTTTTTAATATTTATTTGAAAGGGGTATGTAATATAAAATATATCTACACTTTTTACACCAAACAGTAGCGACTTTTGACGAATGTTGCAAAATACTCGTACATTCCAGTAGTGCCAGGCGTGCGAAAGTGCTCAGGACGTAGGTGTCCGAAGTGCTGTTTACTCGACAAAAATGAAAGTATATATTATGTAGAATTTAAGTATAGTTTTGGCTAAAATACTACTTAACCTAAAATTCACAATATGCATAGAACCCACGATAATCTTGTCAGCAGGAATTTAACGTCAGTTTTCACTTCAGATCACATCATCCAAAATTCTAACACTCCTTCCGAGAGTACCGGGGCTTCGTGTGCAATCCATATCAACGTAAGCATAGAAATCTTAGGTTCATCAATAGCGCAACATCGCCATAACCATAATAAACCGTCATTTCAACCCGATTTGTTCACATAATTCTTGAATCCTTGGCGCATGTAAAGTCTTCGTCAGCAGGTCAGCCACCATATTCCCGCTCGACACTTGCTCGGGTTTCACAATTCCACGTTTCGTAAAGTCCTTCAAAAATTTTAGCTTCACGTCAATATGTTTTGCACTCGCCGCGCTCGCTTCGTTCTTGAGCTGCTTGATTGCGGCTTGATTATCAATCTTCAGCACTATGGGTGTCTTCGTTTTCACACCCAATTCCTCAAAAAGCTGCTTCAAACCTAGCGCTTCTCTTCCACCTGCAGCGGCCGCAACAAACTCCGCCCTGCAGTCGATAGAGCAACAGATCCCTGTTTTTTACAACTCCACCTCCACATACGAAAATCACTTTGCGCTGATACTTTTTCTACCCACACGGTCAGCAGCATAATCAGCATCGCTATAGCTGACAATTCGTAAATCCACTTCATTGTCTCCACGTAAATGTAATTTTAGAGTCTTGCCGCCTTTCAGATATCTGGCAATTCGTTTCGCAATTTTAAAGTCACTTAGGCTTGGTGCGTGCGTGTGCCTTGTTGCACGGTGCACAGCGAACGATATATCCGGTCGAGAGATCCGAGAAATCCACAACAAACTCCCCACAAGGGACTGAAAATCCTCCACTGTAGGTCCTTTTCCACGAGAAATAATCCGTAACATTTCACTTAGTTCTTTTGGGTCTTCTAAATCCGATATAGGCGTTCTCACCACATTTGCGTCTTTTAGTCCATGCTTTTCGAGCATCTCCACGATAGTGCCCTCTCGGTCGATAGTGTATCCATCAGCTAAAATTCTCATCCCGAGAAATTTTTCCAAATTACCTAAATCTTTCAACTCCAAAACTTGCATATAAATCGTCCACTAAATATGTCTTCGTCGCTGTAACCAATAGATCGTCAACGTGTACACCAACCACGATCGTACCTTTCTCACGAAAATACAAGTTTCTGTCAGGTACTGAGAAAAATCCATTTTCACCAAAGTGTCACACAATAAGTCGTACCATAGTCTTCCTGCCTGTTTCAGGCCGTAAAGATTCCATTTCAATTTGAGCGTTAGCTCCTTCGAACTTGTAGCTTCCAGTTTCTCCAATGTATCATTCGAAACCACCATACCTTGCGGTATTTGTAGATAGATGTCGTAATTTTTCTCTGTACTCGCCTTCGGGTAGGCGCTCGGGACATCTCCATGCCTCGCAGGCACATTCCACACAATCGACAATATCAAAATAATCTTCATATTGTTTATATCCATAACTGTCGAAAATGTAAAGAAATAATTTTCACCATACACTTGTTTATCGCCACGAGCCACCAGACGTGCCTTGTATCTCTCCACAGTACCGTCATTCTTGAGTTTAGTCTTATAAACCCACTTGGTGGGTAGCGTCTTTATTCCATCTTTGCGCTTCATTATTCCCCACGTTTCGAGATCTTCTAGGGCTTTCAATTCTGCCCTCTCAGCGATTTTCCACTTTTCTGATTGACTTCCCCTATGAGCTTCGAAATAGCTCTTAGCGTCCGGCGTTCCGGCAATCTTTCCACTGTCCGGGTTATCCACATTACACACTGCGAACGCAAAGAATGAATTTTCTTCATTCATTCCATCTTGTTTTTCTTCACTCGAATCTTCATCTTCAGCTACTCTGCGCTGTTTTCTTCTTCTTCAAATTCAATTAGTCTTTGTGTTTTCTTCATCTTTCTCGTCGACTTCCTTGGCGGTAACTCTTGCCTTGGCTTCTTTTCGCGAGTCTCGGCTGTTTTCTCCTTCAGAGATAAATTCTCTCCATCGTTTTCGTGATTTATTTTCACTTCGTTACTAACCATACGTAACAGCTTCTCGTTCTCCTTTTCACCCAATGTTTCAACGTGATACACATGTCTTGTTGTAGTCACGACCCTGTCTTTTAGAAGCAACACCTTGTATCCCTTGGTTTCGTCACTTTTTCCAAGTATCAATGCTTTCTCCGCATGCTTTCCAAGCGATTTATTCTTTGCATCACGCCAAACCATGCATGGCGATCCGAAAATTACAACGTCGGATATGTTCGCTTTCTTCTTCGTGAGAACTTCAATCGGAGACATCTTCCGCACATTCGCTCGTGTTGGACTTCGGTTTAAAATGTAGCTGGCGTATTCCGCCGCTTCAGACCAGAACGTAAGCGGAACTCCAGATCCAAAAATCATACATCGAATCATATTAAAAATCGTCCTGTTCATACGCTCTGCTTTTCCATTTGACGCAGGATTTCCTGCTTCTGTAATCTGTCGTCTAACTCCAGTTCTTTTACAGAATAAATCCACGTTTCTGTATTCTCCACCTCCATCGGTACGTAACACGTGAATTCGACAATTAAATTCGTTCTCAAACCAGGATAAAAAATGTTCAAATTTCTTGGCAGCTTGGTATTTCGACTTTGCGGGAAAAACGCGAACGTAATTTGAAAAGTGATCCACGAAAACGACCAAATACTTGTTTCCACGTCGATCTCTGGGCGTAATCGGCCCCTTCAGGTCACTGCAGATGACGCCACCGTTTCTATCGATCGGCGCGTTCTGCCCACCGTCTTGTCTTGGTTGCTTCGTACGCATCCCTTTGCCCTCTGGGCAGGTTAAACAGTTCGGTCTGCGCCTGTCGGTCAGTTTTATGCCAGATGCCGGGTCTTTTGCCAGTCTTTCCACGGTATCATAAGATAAATGCCCCAAATGAAAATGATGTAATGGCCCTTCTTGTGGGTCATCACGCTCGCTATTATCCATAGTCGTCATGATCATATTCGTAAACAATTAAATCTTCATCAAGCTTAATTTTGCCGTAAACACACACCCAGTAACTTCCACATCGAACAGTAAACTGCTTCCGTGCATCATTTTCATTGTTCTGCAAGTATCCTTGAGCGTGCATCCTTTCTTCTTGAGATTACCAAGCGAAATTAAAAATTTTGCCAACTTTGGCGTGTAACATGCTTCCGTAAGCAATATCGTCGAAAATTTTCTTTTCAAACGTACTTTTCCAACCTTTGTCACACTCAATCTCGCTCCATCAGGTAAAAGTAGGTCCTCATTCTCTCCACAATCCACTGCGTCTTCGAGAAAATCTTCACTCGACACGAGATGACGGCTTGCACCGCTGTCGATTATCCATACTTCTTTATCATCTAGTATGTCCTTCTTTGACATTTTTGTGATCTCTTTCCATGCTCAATTGTCGATAACACAAAATTTCTTTCGCCATTTTCCTCTGTTGTTGATCTTGGCTTGCGCTCGAAACTTCTGTTCTGCGCCCTGCGATTTCCTTGTCGACAATACTTCTGTGTGTGACCTTCCATACCACATGTGAAACACGTCCGCTTCTTTTTTCTCTCATCAACGAAATTCACCATACTTCTTACTTGTTTCTTGACTTTTACTGCATCGTCTTCCAATTCTTGTGCCCACGCAATGAGTTCTTGTGCATGTAATATATAATCCATGCGCTGCGGGTTGTATCTTATCATTAAACCCATCTTCAAACCAGGAGCTGCATATTTCACAATGTTTTCAACAATAAGTCGCTGATGCGATCCGCTTTCGCGTGCCAGTGCCACTAGATATAAGAAATGCTGGGTCCATGACCTCCGAGCATCCTTTTCTTGCGCGAAAAGCACTGCAGCTTGCTGATGCGTAATATTCACTTTAAACGCATGATAAAGTTGATCCAAAACATAGTAAAGCTCCTGTGATATTTGCCACCATGTCATTATGTTAGCTTGGAAATAACTGGCTGCTACGCCCTCCAAATGTTCACTCAGTTTGTTGACTTTAAGACGCTCCGTCCACACAAATCCAGACGAAAGTTGTGCTACATCCACTGCCTCGATAAACAGGTAGGCCCATTGCCTAAAACCTGCACCCAATCCAGGATAAATCTCTTCACCGGTAAAATTCTTAATTGTTAACTTGGGTATCTTCATGTTTCCACTTCGGCATACGTTTTGCCTTTCTTGATTTTCGTTCATGCGCAGCTCGTTTCTCCCCGGCGCTTGCCATAGTGCACCACGCTCGATTCCGTTATCTTCACCTAAATCCTTCCGGATACCGTTTTCCAAACGGGCAATGACGATGGAGGATTTAGGTGAAGATAACGTCGACATTTCCAAACGGGCCATGACGATGGAGGATTAGGTGAAGATAACGGAATCATCCGTTTTCCAAACGGGTCATGGTTTTCACCGCTTCTTTAAAAATGCTGTCATGATCCGAACTTTTCGATTTAGGTGAAAGAATCGATGCGCAATCCTGCGACTTTTCTTCCTCCATGGCTTCAATCTTGTTTTCCAGACGTTTAATGTACGCTATCATAGCCGCCATATCCACTTCTTCGTCAGTCATTTTTCACTTAGTAACCACAAACGAGAAAAATTATGCGAGAACGAAATAATCCAATGTCTCCCTTTGGTATAGGGGACTTCCACCGAGAATCGTACTTTGAACGAAAACTTGAGTAAACTTCGAAAACTTAACAAAACTAGTCCTGAACCCCGTAACTTGGGCTCATAACCTGTAGGAAAGTGTAGATAGCCACGTAGTCGCTCCTGGCTCCACGTAAAGATAATAAACACCGGTTAGTGCGTTTATAATACTTCTTGTTACGTTGTGCCGCCCTATCGGTTAGTACAGGGTGTGTTCGTCTGCTATGCGTATCTTCTCCACTCAAACGTCTGGCGTATTAGTGCCAGGCGCGCGGAAGTGCTCAGGACGTAGGTGCCTGAAGTGTTGTTTACTCGACAAAAAAGTATATATTATGTAAAATTTTAGTGTAGGTTTGGCTAAAATACTACTTAACCTAAAATTCACAATATGCATAGAAACCACGATAATCTTGTTAGCAGGAATTTAACGTCAGTTTTCACTTCAGATCACATCATCCAAAATTCCAACATTTTTTGCATCCACTTATCGCACTTTATTCTGAACCTGATTTACAACATCACGGGTTGTCATCTTTAAGCTTGAATCGTGTTCAAGCCATTGTGCGAATTGCACTAGTTCCTCGGCGTGCTATGACAGAAGTTTCACATTTGCTATTGTGATATTTGTGTGATAGTATTCACAAATCAATATTTTACAATCACTATAACCCCAACCCTACTTGGTGAATATCAGCGAATAATACGTACACACATTGCAGCGAATACTAGTAATACGCACAGGCTGTTGAGTATCCTATGGCGGAGACGGTGCGTGAGCTTCGTCCGCTGTACAAAAAGTTGCTGCGTCTGGCGCAGAGTCTACCAGAGCCCAAGCGCCAAACGTCACTTGACCAAATCCGTCGGGAATTCCGCAAGCACGTAGATCTGACGGATTCCAAAGAGTGCGTTACTTCCATGGCCATTTCCAGTCTCCCAGAGCTAATTAATTAAAATTTGTCTGTTGCTGTAGGATTTCGGCGCTAGTCCAACGCGCACAGTCATCGCTTGATTTCTTAAAGATTGTGTCACCTCGCGCTGCGTCCGGTGAGTTTCCTGTGCCGTCTTTTCTCTCTCGTTTTCTATGACACGTCTCGTCCTACTCCTTCAGATACAGGTGTACAGCACTTTATCTATCGCAACGGCAAGCGCGTCAACGCTGCTGAGTTCAAGGAACAGATTGGTGAAAATGCTCGCTATAAGACTCAAGACATAGAAGCAGGACTTAGACGCCACCACCAACTGTTACGACGGCAACACTTTATGGACCGCAAAAGTGGTCCGCCACGCCCCATTTTCTAGATTCCAGAAAAGGGCGAGAAAGAGTCAAAGGCAAAAGAATGTCTGGAAAAATAGAGATTACACAATGTATGATGATGATGATGATGACTGGTTGCTTGTTGTTCGTTATGGTGCGATGTTGTGCTGAGTACGGTCATTGTTAGTAGAGACGTGCGCCACCCCGAAGCGTTGTGGAAGCTTGTTTGGTTTGATTTTCGACGCGAGTCGTGATATTCGAGAGCTGGTGCTCGATACGTTCAATTTGCTGTGTACTGCGACCAGCCTCACCATTCAGCAATTCCGCCTGCACTTCAAGCTCTCCTAGCGCTTGTGCCAACCTTTCCAAATCACTCGATGTGCTGTCGCTAAGTTCCATAGAAAATGGAAAATGGGAGGGGCTGCTTCCGCCTGATTGGTCACAGTGCTGAGGCGAGTGTCCTTTAGAAATCGCACTGGACTTGGGACGTGAGTCATTTGAGAAGAGATGTATATTGGGGCTCTTAAGGTGGCGCAGTAGTTTATCGCCAAAGTCAAGATGACGGTCTATGGCTCCCAGATCCCGCTCAATGGTGTCAAGTTTTTCTCCCTGGATGACAATCTCGTTGCAGGCCTCTCGACCGACGAACTTTGCAGCTTCAATATCTCGCAGCGCATCCGACAGCAACTCTTGCTTGTTCTTGGCTAGTGCCTCCATTTGCTTTTGAGGCGTCAAAACCGGCTTTGGGGACAAGGAGACGCTGAAGCCAAATAGGGTCTTGTTATTTGTACTCACGCTCTGGTCGATGGCCAGACGCGTCAGTTGGCGCTTTGCACTGAGTGCATTACGTGCGACGTCGAGCCACTTATTCCGGTCGTTTAGAGTCTCCACAAACACATCTAGCTCGATGTACCCCTTTTTCGGAGCATGACCGACCATTTTAAAGCCAAACGGTTTGTCTGCAGCTCCCATGACGCCTACGACGTACTCACGGGCTTCGATATTTGACAGATAGAAACTCCCTTTCGGTAGTGTAAGCTCACCGTCGGGCGGGTGGCAAGCAGTCCGGCTTTCATAGTACGAAACCTGCAGGTCGGATCCATCTAGAACAAGAAATCGTACGCGCCAAGACTTGCGGAAATGACCTCGTTTTGTGACATAGCCCTCACACGAGATAGGTCGCGCCTTGTCACCCGAAGCTGTTGCACCAAGCTCAGGCACCCGCAAAACGTTCATGTAGTCCAAGAAAATTTGTGGGAGAAATATAGCACTGGAATTGACAGTGGTGCGTTTAAATGGGATCTATGATTATCGCCCTATTAATATCGGCCCGCAGCATCTCACGTTTGTGTCGTAGGTGCTAGATAAAAGAGGAACGGATTCAGACGTTGATTCTTCGCAACGATAGCCTCTATCAAGATGGACAAAATACAGCAACAGCATCATGTGGAAGACGTCGGGAAATTGCTATTGCAGACACAAGAACACTTACGCGTTATGCGTGAGTACTTGGCAGCTGCAGAAGAGGCCAAAGCGTCGTCTACGCGTCACACAGCAATTGGGGCAACAACCGAGGTGCAGACTATTAATGTCATTCTACGGCAGACAGAGATGGAGCTCAAAGCGAAAGCGGAACTCTTGCTAAATGGTATGATGATGAACAGCGCCAGTAGTGCGCAAAGCGAACAGAGTCAAATTGACAATAGGCTTCCACCTGGAAGGTTTCCGTTAAAGGTACACCGCAGCGTATATTCTGGCCCTTGGAAGCGCAAGCTATCGAGTCACACCCATACTGGCTCGATCCCTCTGGAATTCTTCCGAGAGGTTAGTAAATTTGTCTTGTTATTGGAAAGTGCACGAAAGGATGTATGATTGTCTTCGTTTGTACGCACTTCAGCAATTCCGAAACAGCAGTGTTGAGATTCGAGAGTCATCCATACTATCACCTCAGCATCGGCAACGATGTCAGGGCCAGCTCGTACATAAGAAAACCGCACAATGTTGTCGTCTTCTACCCAGTGTCAATAAATCCGACCCAAGTGCACCACCGCCTGAGCTGTACGATGACGATGCCAAACATGGAGTGCTGAATCTGGTCACACGCGGATTTCTTCCTGCTCATGCAGATTTGACTGCGGCTTTTGCCGGTCCTAGCGGTTCGAGAGATAAATTAATCGGTGGCGCTTTATACCATAGCGCAACTCGAATGTACAATCGCTCTGAGCAGTCGGCTAGATCAACTCCAATGACCATGTCCACGGGATGTAATTACCCCACGCTCAAATTTGATCTACGTTCGCCTTCAACACCTCAACCACATAAACCTGATACAACCAGAAGACGTAGCTTAAGCTACAGTCCGAAAATACTCGGCCCAAGCAAGGTGACGATGTCTTTTCCGGGATCAGCAAAGGCTGACAAGCGCAGTACGTCTTCTCGACAATCATCGTCTGTGTCGGATGCAATCACGTCATTAACAAGTCGGGAAAGCAATCGAGAGCACTTCAGTAAGCATTATGGCCGTGATGTCTTCAAAAGTGACTGGGGCAAAGCTAGAAATGATTCAGACCCAGACGAGACCGAAATGGAGAGATTGGGCGTTAACATCGACAGAAGTCGTGGCGAGGATGATCTGCTTGACTTTCGTACCTTGAATCAGCTTTTAATTCGCAAAGGACATACAATGCGAAACACGCCTGAATTCGTGTCGTTTCGTAAAGTTGCACAGGAACATTGGGGAACTGCCGAAGAAATTTTACAAGCATTGGAAACACTATTGTCGCAGTATTTCGTTCCATTGGCAAACGTTGACTGTCAACGATTATTGTCACTTGCTGCTACAGGGCAACCACGGTTTTCTAAGTGCGAACTTTTATCATGTGTCCTAAACAAAGATCAAGTCATATCGGTTATTCGGCGTCCAGGCCAGCGATACAAAGGAAACGATTGCAAGCGCCTTGCTGCTACGACGATCCAAGCTAGCATTCGAATGTGGCTTGAGTGCCGACGGTACGCTTGGTCGCGCGCCAGCGACATTTCAGCAACTAAAATCCAGTTTGCGTGGCGTTCTCACTGTCATTGCGTGGCTTTTGCAGCTCGTTTGAGAAGTATTCGTCGTGAACAGCGTGAGAAGTGGGAAGCTCGGATGCTCAATTTGAAAACCCAGTGGTCTCAAATCGCTGGTCGCGGACGTGTTGTTGTGCATGTTCCGTCGCTATCGATTGATGAGCGTTCACGCCTTAGTGCCGAGAACTTTGCTGTAAAGCAAAATCTTCAACTCGCTCGGATATGCTCTGCGGCCTTGGATTCACACGTGGATCTATTGGTGTATGTGTCCCCGTTTGAACTAACTGCAGATGTTTCACAGTATTTCATGAAACTGCTTCAGCTTGGTGGCCTCGCTGACATTCGGACTCGCGTAAAGTTAGTCTTTCCTGAGCAAGCGACACGATTTCCAGCCCATTTTTCTCTTTCATCGTTGCTGTTATACTCACCTCGCTGTCTACGGCGCATTCGACACCACGCTGCTGACAAGGAGGCATATCTCGTGATGGGACTACCTGGTGTCGAAGATGAACAACTTGCAATCACACTGGATCTACCTATCCTTGGAGCCCGGCCGTCGCTGACTCTACCGCTTGTCACTCGATCAGGTGGCAAGCGTCTATTCATTCGTGCTGATGTGAACGTTCCAGTAGGAACGTATGCACTATACAATGAGCACGATGTGATTGAAGCGCTCGCCGAGCTCGCTGTAGCTCACATGGAACAGTCAAGGTGGCTACTTAAGCTTGACTACGATCCTTTTGGTGTGGGCGAAGCGTTTGTCGATTTATCGAATATGCAGTCACTCCGCGAGATCCGACGAAAGAAGCGGACTCCAGAACATTCGCATCAGACTGAACATCGAACGGCAGCCGTCAAACTTGTACTGGACGAATTGAGGCGCCCAAATGTTTTGTCTCGACTTGCAATGCCCATACACTCCGAGGTCTTTCCGACGTGGAGAAAGTATACCGAAGCCATTGACCACTATGGTTGTGTTGTAGAAGCCGTTCCGCCGAGAACGACTGTTGCCTTACCGGGAGGAACACAAGTACCGGCAGAATCTGCATACATCCGTGCTAACCTATTTGTTGATCCCAATGGTGCTATCCACATTGCGTCGACGCAAAATGTGTTGACAAGTGATGGCGGCGATCTAAGTCGAAAGACGGTGGCGTTTACTTTTCCACAGACAGCAGCACCATATGAGGCGATGAAGGTGTGCGTCCATTTTGTTGTAGGATGTTTGACTGCTTTGCACTTATTGGAGTCTTTTTTGTGCTAGGGTGCCTGCAACGCTGTTGGCAAATTGCTAATAGAGACCGACGTTTGGGGCTACGTAAGTTTGGATTTTGTGGTTTCTACGGGTGAAATGAACGCTGGTGCGCCGCGATTGTGGGCGCTGGCCATACACCCATATCTCAAGGATTCTGCGGCCAGCTTTGCATGCTTTCAATTGGTCACACGCGGTGTCTTGGATGCTTCGTCCGGTGTTTATCGAGTGACTGACACGTCGTCCCTGACCTTGGCCAATCTAAAACGGACTGACAATTGCGGCGTGATGGATTTAACGTGAAGCCTCACTGGCTAAAAGATTTCGGGCAGGTGCTCCACGCTGCTTTGTAGTTTGCTCGTATGTGTTTCACCCTCAAGTGACTACCATGCAGTACACTTCCTTTTTTCACGTCTTCAACCTGCACGGCGTGTTTTTCGACTAAGAGCATAAAGTAGGCACGCTCTTTTTGCTCACCGACAGTCTCACAACGGGAGTATTTGGTATCCTTAGCATTGGGGAAACGACTGAAGATGCACTGGCATTCCAGTGCACTGCGCTTGAGGTGATCGGCCGCGAGGTTGGCGAAATGGCTTTAAGCCCATCCCGCGCTCTCTCAAGTCGTGGTGGGAATTTTAAGCAGGTGCTATTCGCTTTTCGAGCGTATACAGGTGTCAGCAAGGGGAAAAGATTGGGGGAAAAGCGATGATTGCGTACTGATGACTGGAAGGTGTATAAGGTTAGGACATCAAAATTTATCTAGACAACGTTTACAACTTGCCGCGCTTGAGAATACCGACTGGTTTTTTAGAGACGGGGTTGGTACATGGCTCGTGGTGTGTGCGTGATCGCTGCTGAGTTTTGCTCGACATCGTTCCGCTGCTGCACGGCGAGCTACCGTCTGATGAGCTGCCCATCTTTGAGTGGCTGCTGCTGCTAAACTTAGCCTGACGCATTTTGCGCAAAGCCTGGAGCGCCTCATCAATGTTGAAGTAAAATTCCTCATCTGAACGTGCAGAGTCACTAAGCCATGCACACAATGCAGAACTCTCTATACGATACGCGCCGTGTCTTACGGCCACGAGGTCCACGAACGAGCGACGCAGCATTTGCAGGTCTTCTACTGTCAGTTGGAAGTGCTCCTTGGCTTGCTCCTCAGTGACAGGCGAGTACGGCCCTGCCGTTGCTCCAACCACAAGCTCCAGAAGTGGCTTAGCTTTGGCCCACATACGATGACGGCCTTGGCCAAATTTGTCCTCAAAGATTTCTGCATAAATGTCGAACAGAGTCTCTGGAAGCTCATGAAGTACATCAAGTGGCACTGCGCCTTCCTCTGCCGCCATCGTCATACCCGGATGGGACAAAGCCTGCTTTGTAAAATTGAGGTATGCAAAGTTGCCACCACTCTTCTGCTTCAGCAACTTCTTAGCCTCCGCGACATCATCGTCTCTAAAATGATGAACAATGTCGTTGATAAGCGACGATACATCGGCCACGAAAGCACCATTCTTTGCACTAAAATCAAGCACCGAGGACACAGAGAGACGTTTTGCCAACTTCGACGAAGGCTTGGATGATACCATGACACCGAGCCAGGACGGAAGCTGTGGGATAATGTGCGCGAGGAACTCGAGCAGTTCGTTGCGTGCGTGCAGTCCAGCTGAGCACTGATCAATTCCATCCATTAGAATAAAAGACGCTTGTATTGGCTCCTCTACAGCGTTCAAAGGGTCGACGAGTACTTTTGCAGCAAGAAGGACTGGGTCTGCCTCCTCAAGCACGTACTTAAGGTTAAGTCTCGCCAACTGGTTCTTGAATGGCGGGAGATTTTCCACAAGCTGATGCACTAACGATAGCAGCACGTTGCGTGGACTGCTCTTGCTCTTGCGGTCAAATTGGCAACAATGCGCCGCCAACAGGTTTCCCCGAAACTGCTGGGCCACGGTGCCACAAAAGACACTTTTTCCCGTTCCACCCTCACCGACCACAGCCAAAAGCGTATCATTTCCCACGTTAAATCGAGAATCCAGCCACTCTTCCACACGAGTAAGCGCCCACGTCCGGGACCCAGGCGTAAGATCGCGCGCATGAGCCGCCAACTCGGACGTGAAGTCGATGAGTGGGAACATTTCATCCATCTGTTTGGCACTTAGCGGTGTCGACAGAGCATTATCTGCCACTGGCGCCAACTGTGTGAGTCGCACACTGGCGCGTGCTGCCGGGGGAGGTGTCTTGAGAATGTTAGTGCGGGATGCAGCGAGTCGATCTCGCGTCGCCGCCGACGTCTTAGTGGATGTCTGGTGCGTCAGAGCCGCGAGATCTGCAGTCGACAAGGGATTAGACGATGAGCTACTGTTAGACGATACAGACACAGTGGTGGACTGCGCCGCTGCAAGCTGTGCGATGGCACCCTGGAGAATCGTCAGCTCTTTGAGCACATCGTAACGAATCACGTGCAATTCATTCATGACTTCTCGTCGAATGGTCTTCACCTCCTCCTTGACATCAAGCAAATCAGATCGCAGTCGCTCCATTTGAAAGTCTCTGCTGACTACACGCGATGTGCCTGCCGTCGATGAGGTGCTGGTTAACTTATTATTGTCAAGTTTGGCGACTGGGTAGTTGCTGGGCGTCGGCGCTGACAAGTGCGAGAAGCTACTGCTGACGTTGCTGGCAGTCAATGCCGTCTCAGCGTCATTTTGCAGTGCTGAGAGGGTCATGTGCTCACCACGAAGCTGCTCTGTCGTGCGATATAGTGGCTCGTTCGAGGAAGGAGCGAGTCGGTCATGGCTGTAAAATAGATCCTCGACATCATCCGTCACGCTAAGTGAATCGGTGAGTGTTGTGCTGCGGTCCTGATTTAGCTTCATCGAGTCTCTTTTCAGCACCCATGCTCCTTCTTTCTTGTGCAGTCCGAGCTTGTTTTTGAATTTGCGCATGGTGCCGACCATTGTAGTATATAGAAACTTCAATACACGTTGACAACAGTGTTGATTGACCCACCAGGGTGATGGTGAAAGCGCAAATGTGGTGGAAGATGAGCGAGAGAGAGCAGCCAGACGATATAAAATAACGCCTAATGCCGGTTAAGGAAGATACGCAACGCTACGGTGGACAGTGCACACATGGTGGATGACGTGCCGCTGGTATAGATAACCTCTATATAAGAATACAATCGATCGATACTCACAGAAGCCCTAGCTTGTACGATTTGCCCGTATACGTTCCCGATTAAGTGCACGGTCCACCCTCGAACAGATTTCAGAGGGCTTCACGATGCACCAAACATGTATAGGAACTTTAATATTACCTGCAGCACATAATGTCATTATTTTGTCAAGGTTATAAAAGATTGGTCCGTTCTTATGCACGCTCCACACTATACTTGTAATAAGTACATGAAAGACATCTGCTGCAGCGAATCTCCATACCGCCTTGCTGCATGTGGACGCGAGAATCGCGAGTTGCGCCCATTAATCTAAAAATCGCACTAATTCTTAGCTTCTATTAATTGCTCACCCTTCTTAACAAGATTTCATGAGACCTTCCAAGTTTAACTGTGATATCCCCGTACATGCAGTGTCGAGGTTGAAATTGCTTGAGCAATCTCATGGACGCTATGAATGTGCTGTGATGAGTGGCGACTTCACACAATACAAAGTGCATCTCGAGTCCCTTTACAGCTCCCGTAGCAGCAAAAACGGTGGTCTCCGTTGTCGTCCCCTTGTAGCCCTATGTTTACCTCAAGTTCGTCTTCGTCGCCATGATCTTCAAAACCATTAATCGTCGGTGGGAACTTCCTGTAGAGCGCTTTCATTTGGGGGTCAACAGATATCGAGTCTCAGATATATAGGACTGCACCTCCAGTTGTAGTAAATGATTACAAAGAAGATTTTCTGTTGTTTGATAATGCCTATCGAGAGGAGAATTTCTTACCACGTCGTTATCACTTTCATCGAATATTCAGTAAAATGGCTAAAAAGTACCAGACTTCTTGGAACCGTAAAAAGTGACTGAATCTCTCACTTTCAATTCTTATTAAGAAACGTTTTGACGACTATGTAATACATGTAACGAGTGTTAAAGTACGTGCGCACCACAGGGGTGACAATATGTTACAATTGCATCAGTCGAAGTTTGTGGCGCGCTACCGACTAGATCTTGGTATGGGGTCGAAATTTGCCTTCTTCTACCCAACTACTATATTTTCCGGCAAAACAGCACTTTATTTAGACCACAAAAACGGATATTTATTGCGAGTATGTACGGTTGCTTGTGCCTTTCGCACCCGTATAGTTGCTTTAGTAATCAACAGGGTTAAGACATGCCAGGCGGAGGACGATGCTGCGGTTGTAAATTGCTTCCTACGCCATGACCATTAGTGGAGCGAAGTAGCGACACCTACGTGAATGGATTGCAGGTGTGAGGCATTCAATAGCTACTTAACGTCCACCTGCTGCAAAGCGTTTACAACTCACCTCGGCTTGTAAGTTCAGACACATCTGTCGAAACATTGTCACTTCATTCTGCATACTGCTTAAAATCTCTGGAAACCCATCAAAAGTAAAGAAATGGTACGAGGCGTTAACCAGTCGAAGCACTCAGCCATGCTGTGCGCAATTTGCGAATGGACTAGATAGAAGCCATGACATGAATACGTACCAGCACTATGCTTTAACTGATCCTGTAAATTGCGGTTGGCATGCTTTATAGTGATCATCAAATAAAACCCAGACAACAAATTAAACGTTAATGGTGTTAGCAAAGTCCACAACACTTTGGTTTCAACATCGACCAACGAACCCCCAATTGCTCTTGAACCATTAAAAGCTGTGAGTTCTGTTGCGTATAGCGAAGAAGCTGGTCCATCACTTCTGCTACCGCCACAGTGCGCTTCATTTGGCCATCCACGCGAGTAATCGTGATGTGCGTCGGTGTGTACACAGCACCTAACTCTGTCTCTGATGAAGACTCAGCCACGGTTGAAGTTACCGTAGATAGCGTAGGTGGTGCTACATTCTGCTGTTGTTGAGACTGAAGCTGAAATTTTGGGCGAGGCGTAGCCTGAATGTATAACCATAGTCCAAACGCAAGTGAGATCGTACTCGCTACCCGGCCTCTGTACCTGACATACCTACCTTTTTTTCCTCCTGCTGCTGTTTTTGTGGCGCAGAGTGCAGCTTCTTCTTAATGCCATTGGGCACCGCAGCACTCTTGGCAATTTGAAAACCAGAAACTGTCAATATCTCCATTCATTTGACCAGCCAACACTACAATATTACACCTTTTGCGGACTTGATCCTACTTTCATGTCATCTTCCTTGATTTTATCAGGCTTTGCAACTTCCTTTATGCTTTCAATGTCACCGTTCGCAGTCGCTGTCTCTTCAGCTGGCAACTCAGCGGGCGATTGGGACTCCAACGCTGACTGATTCTTACTCTTCTTGCTTTTGCTTTTTTTCGGTTTGGACACAGACACAAATGCCAAGTCCTTGAGCTGCGCTGAGTCACTGTAGCACACAAACATCAGTACCATCTAAACTTGACGTCTCAATTAGCTCGCTTGCCTGTTTTTCTTTTTAGTTCGTGATTTCTTCTTCTGCTGCTGCTTTTCCCTGCGTTCTATTTCGCGCTCGTCTGCGCTACCATTGTCCGAATCAAAATCCTCGGACACACGTAGCTGATTGAAAGTCGCAAACACACTTGGTTTGCTCTTTTTCGCCATTATCGTCAATAGGTCTTGTTTGTGGCTGGGCAAGCTATATTCTAATAGACAGGATATGCTGCATAGCATAGTAACGTTAATTGTAGTAGCACTATATTACTAAAAGTGATACAAAGAAGTACTATAGTACATGATCATAGATAGAGTTGTTACTCGTAGGTGTCAGGATATTTGACAGGTATTTCCCGAGCCTCATCAGGAGACCAGAGTTTTCCACCAGCTAGCAACTCATTAATCTCCTGGCATGACAGATTCACGGACGAGATAGCTTCGAAGAGCAGCAGCGACGACGTGCTCTTGGGGAAATTATGCAGCAGCCGCATGATGTCTTCTGCCTCCATCGCCAAGAGTGAGTCCTGATAAAGTAACAAGAGACCTGCAGAAGTGTACACGAGGCGTCAGTCCCACGAATATACAGGTCTTTTCGATACTACGAGTAAGGATTACCCATGCTGGCCTGGAAAAAGAATGGCGATCCCAGCAGGACGTAAACATCCCAGATGCGCAACGCAAGGTCCAGTGGCAAGCTCCGAGTGAATAAAGTCAGTGCCCTACTCAATGAGCATCATACCGTAAACTTTGCATTGAATACTACGCTTTAAGCGATAACTTCTCACGTACCAGTCAACGGCATACATTTGTGCATCAATACCGGTCTGTTGAAAATGCGTTGCCAGGGCTGGTAGTTCGTATTCAAGAATCTGATTGTACACATCAATGTAGTGGAATGTCTTCAATTTAGAACGACGTCCGAACAGGTTGATCAGTCATATACTACGAGACAACATATCGACTCAATTCAATATGATGTCATCACTTACACGCGTTGCCTCCAGGCGAAACATGTCAAAAAGTAAACTTGAGCTCATTAGGGCTACCAAAGCCTTGAAAGCAGTGAAGCTGTCCATGTGGAAGCACAATGTGGCGGCCAAATAGCTCATGCCCTGCACGTAACCAAGGTCAGGTCGGTAGCAAATGTACGCTTCTAGTACTTCAGTCGTGCGTTCTGTACCCTCGGCGCCAGGCTGAAACAGCGGATGGTGACCGAAAGTGCGTGGCATGTCAACATTAACGAGCTTTATGCTACGTTCGCCATGTGCAACAAGCATTTCTGCTATTCCCACAGCGTCCTTTAACAAATTTTGGACAGGAAGCACGGCAGATGATCGCCTTGCTCTTTTCCGGTCGCTAATTCCCGTTATCAGCGGGACATCAGTAGCCGAAGCTGAGCTGTTGGTAATTTGTACGCTTTCTGAATTTTCTGTGGTTTCTGCATCATCCACGTTCGTTCCAGAGGCGGATGAAGCACTGCTTACACTATAAAGACTGCCTCTTGGTGACTCAAGAATGGGACTTGGACTACCTGAGCTAACCGTTGGTGTCTCGATCATTGAGTGATCCACATCCCGCTTCAGAGACATTTCCAGCATCACAGCCTGGGCCCGAGCCTTACAGATGTTGAATAGGTCTTCGTTTACTTGCAACGTATTTCCAAGTATCCAAGCCCAAGCACGACCACGTAATTCTTTGGGTATTCCCGCATAACATAATGCGTCCAGCAAAGGCACGTTATCGCGCTTACTACCACTCGGAAACGTAAATACGTGATTTAACCACATCTCAGTGTACGTTTGTTTTAATTTAGGAAGCTCTTGGC
The DNA here is from genome assembly GCA_001887855.2 of Sclerospora graminicola. Lineage (NCBI taxonomy): Eukaryota > Oomycota > Peronosporomycetes > Peronosporales > Peronosporaceae > Sclerospora > Sclerospora graminicola. Next base: position 27,399 of record MIQA02023820.1, read on the forward strand.
GCCTTCTCTCTGCACGCCGCTCTTTAGATGCGCGTTTATGTGACTTCTTCCGGTTACTCTGCATTGCGGCTGCAGTATTCGAGGCTTTTGTCTCACCCGAAAGATTCCAACTTATTGCAGTAGACTCCGAGACAGATCGGCGATTATTTCCACCCCCAGAAAACAACTTTCGCAGCTCCTTCACCCATCGGAGCCGTTCTTGCTCCGTCGTTGCACTCAGGAAAAGTTTTCTAGTTGGGGTCTGGAGAACGAAGACGAAGTTGCCGACATGACGCACCTGATTCTGGTCGTCAATCTATCGTCAATTGCCATGGCAATTGGTAAGATCATTATCGGTCTTAGCGCCAAATCAGCGTACGCAGAAAGACGTACCACTTGAACATCTCCCATGGACAGCAGCAGCCGGGGTTTGCGGCCAGACTTAGTGGAGTACGTCATCTCATTCTGGCAGTATATATATATCATTATCATTTAACCAGACGTAGCAATTTACTACAAACAATACCAGCGCCTCTAACCTTCGAGAGCATAAAATAGCGGATGCGCCAGATTTTTAGATGCTTGCTCTGCCTCACATCGCACTGCATTAGGAACTTGAACACTTAGATGGGAGCAGATCAGATTTATTTACGTACCTGTTTATGGAGATATCCCTGCAGTACCAGCTCGTGCGGCGCTACCTCCACGCTCATCGTCCGACTGTCTCAACTGTAACAAATTACAACAACCCAAAGTTGGACAGAACAAACTCGGACATAATATTAAACGTTTTATACGGTAACCAAAGTTGGAAACATAAAGTGGTAACCTTTTATTGTTCGACTTTCAGCCAATCAGTTGTTTTCCATGCTTTACGGCACCAAATAGGACTCGTATTGATAATCACTGCACATCTCTTCAGTCGAGCAATCTTCCACGCCATACTGTCATCGATGTTCTAAATGGCGCGACAAAGGCTGAGCTGCAATGAGAGCTCGTTGTCGTACATACTCATGAGTCGATTTGGACGCAATTCATCCAAAGGTAAAGGCCAATATATTTTTCTAAAGTTACCGGTACAACTGCTTTGAACTGTGACTGTTGCATAGAGTGGCCAGCTGAAAATCTCTTTCCTCTATAATACTTCAGTACAAACTTATCTCCCACTTATGCGTGTCCCAGACATGTTGGTTGGTCCTCTGTCTCACTCGACGGTGTCTGCCCATGCGCCCCCAGCTCCAACCAGCAGCCGTGGACACATGCGCTCGTCCGCCAGTGCTCTTGCACCCCCTCCAGCAGGATCCGTTGGGTGGACTCTTCCTTCTCTAAACCAATTTATGACCTTGCCCAATAGGTTCCTTGGCTCCCGCTTCGGCTCCTCTATGGAAAATACGTCTACGACCAACGCACTAAGTCGGAGTAACAACCCTTTGGGTTCCTCGATGAACGCTCCCAACCTTTTTAATCTGCTTAATAGTGAAGAAGAGTTGTGTGACACACACGATCATTTCGTATTGCCCCAAATGCGCAGTGCAGCGACAAGCGTCACTACTCAGCCGGAAGAGATTGATCTCACCGTCTCCTCGTCTGAAGATGAAGACAATACAGTTGAAAGGGCACGAGAAAGCGACGACGTCATCGAGATTATCGAATCCGTACCGACGTCTGGCATCCTGCATCCTACGCCTGTGCGGCGGAAACGGCGTCGAGCTGGAGCTGAAGCTAATAAAAGAGCGCTATTAGGGCCGAAGCGTCATTGCACAGTGGATTTGATGAGAAGTGCCGAGTCTACCAATATTGGCATGCATAATAACGAAGTGCTGCAAAAGTTTAAGCATCATCTCAAGTGCACTATCTGTTTGGACGTGCTGGAAGGCATCACCTCCACATTATGCGGCCACATTTTTTGCGCCGAATGTATTCGTCAGGCGATCCGCGCCAACGGCAAGTGCCCATTATGCCAACGTCGCCTGCGTCTTGTGGACATCCATCCACTCTTCTTTTAAGTGTCAGGATTGGCGAACACAGTATAGCTTATTTTTTGGCACGCATGTTGCTACAAATTTTAGACTCTTGCGTCGTCAGTTCCTGTTTTTCGCTTCATTACTGCTGGCATGGCCTTGGGGAATAATATTCGTTGAAGTTTAGCCGGAGAAGAAGGCACTAATACGCAGTCGGGGCATGCAGACAGAGCACAGGTTTAGAGCGATTGCCGTAACATATTCGCGAGACCAGCTGTCGGTCTACAAGTTGACGTACCTCTGAAAACTCTCGTGCATTCCATTCTGCATCTCGAGTCACGTTGTGCAGTTTGGCGACCAATGCCGCTAAGGTGCCATCTAGTTCCTCACACAATGCGCTTACGCGAACCTCTGCCGAGTTTACTGCAACATATTGCTCCAAACCACGTATGAAGTTCGTCAACTTCCACGCTGCAGCGAGCGTGTTAAGTATTTCAGAGTGAATCTGCAGTATATATATTCGACACAATAAATGAAATAGAGTCAAAGCAGTAACAAAAAACTATCGATGCCTCACCGCTATTGCAGGCGTATCCAGAAAACAGCAACGAAGTGCGACAGACACATATTCTTCGTGGCACAGGCGTAATTCTGTTAAAGTTGTTGTCTCTCGTAACGAATGCTCCAGCTTCAGCCATGCCGTCATAAATACCTGTACACAATATCCGCGAGTTCACCCGCAAGTTTGCAATTAGATCAATACGACCTACAATATCATCGCATTGCATGCCCTACCTTTGTTGCAAAAGCTTCATTAAATGCTTGGAGGAATGCCTGCATTTTGTAGATGACACTTCCGCACAATCGTTCAAGGGTTGATGGTATTTGTCGTTGTTGACGGACAATGCGTGATATACTCCAAGCTTCTCGCATTTCTAATGATGTCAGCCGCATGTGAAGAAGAAATCGATGTATTTGCTTATAGCCATCTAGCAATCGAGAGGTTATCACCAAACCGAGCGGCCATTTGACATCGTAGCCTAACTCGATTTCTCTAAGCAGAGTTGACGCTGCCGGTGTCATTGTACGACTGCATAAAACTGCAACCAAAATTCAATCAAGACAGTAAGGGAGCCTCCCACAAAGTGGTATTTCATATGAAATGTGATCCCCCGCTTACCTTGAGATAAACTTGATGAAGTCTTGTAATAAAAATTCTGTGCAATGGAATCTATTGACACGGAGCTTTCGATCATCGCCAACATAAGAGCAGAAAACAGACGGCCATCCATTCCCCAATTCACGCGAGTAGCTGAGCGCAAACCCAGAAGGAAGTCACGCGCGAAAATATCCATGCAAAGACCTTCTGACATGAGCATCAATTTTCGAAGCCAACGAAGATGCTCTAGTACTAGTAAGGAGTTGCGGAACCAATCAACAGCCACTTGGTCGAGCTTCTGCGAAAGTAGTCGAACGGGAATCTCCACACAGCAATTAATTATCGACGAAAACGAAGTGAAATTCGTTTTAAAAGCACTCTGCAGGTCGAGAAACACAGAGTAAGAGCAGTTTGTAAACGACATATCCAGTACGCAACAGCGCCTTACCTGATGATCTAATGCCCGAGTCAGCACCTCAAGGTCCTCTTTTGGAATCGTCATTGAGAAATACGGATGGACCGATGGGAGTAATACTCGCTTATACTTCTTCTTCACACTCCCACTTGCTTTAGATAACGGCTCTTCGGTCCCATCGACTCTTTCATACTTTTTTGTATCGTGAAATGCATTCTGATTCGAAAAATCGTTATCCCCGTTCGAACCAGCGAGTATATCTTTCCCCAAAAAATCATCTGTCACAACTTGATCGCTCGATTCCATCTCAACATATCCTCTTACGCTGGTTTCAACATCATTATTGCCAGTACTCGCTTTAAAGCGGTCTCTTTTTGTCGGTGATTCACTAAACCAAGATCCATGCTTACCAAACTTGCCTATTCCGGTTTTGTTTATATCAAGTGCTCGGGTATCGAAAGCACCAGTGTTACAACTGCTTGGCTGCTTATCAGAAGCTCTACAACTTTCGTCATTCGCTGATATCACAGACTTTCCAGCTTCCTCTAGCATTGCGGTCGTATCACCACTTTTATCAGCCGAGAAACTCCCATTTGTCACGTCAGCTTGACCGGTCTTTTCTGTATCAATTTTCAAAAATAAGCATAACGTAAGTAAAATAAACAATTAACACATCATCTACATAGCACTTGTTGCCAACCATACCTACTGTCCACTGGTTCATTTCCTTCAAATGAAGACTTTGAAGCTGCACTTTTGCGGTCGATAAGCGCAAAGCACGATCTCTTCGCCATTTCATATAATCATACCGCTCTTCTGCATCATCTGTTAGTTCTGAGTCTCTAGACAGCGCAAAAATATTAACTTTATATTAATCTGAGCGACGAAGTGCAATATTAAGTGATCACTGACCTTTTCAAAAGAGCTACTCGACCATAAGCCTTCCGTTTCGAATCCAATGCTTTTGCATCGTTTCGAATCCTTCGTTTTGCTTCGCTCTACATGTTTAACACCATAACCAAGTCATAAGCATTACACAAAGGACAAGGGGTTAAACATGAACGCCTTACATCCTCGTAATTGCCATCTTGATTTCGTTCAGCCACAGGAGGCATTTTCGTCGATAAACTCTTCTGAGTTTGAGCGCTGATTGCATATGGAGTACACTCCTTGGGCCTCATTGCTTCACCAATGGCTGAGTACCATTTTTCTGCGAGCTCCGTAGCTTGATTTGTGTGAAAAAAGAGGATCAGAGGCCGCACATTCACCTGACATCATTGACAGCACATGTTTTAGTGGTCATATACCGAGCGTATTAGAACAGCGAAGCCATGCTTACGAGTAGATTGGTTGAAGCCTTAGCATTTATGCTTCGTAAAAGCGCTTGGACCTGGCTGACGTGGATAACCGAAGGAGCAATCTTTTCCAAGAATGTTGGTAGCATCTGGATTTCCTCGGTCGAAAGTTCGTCACTAAACAGTCCATCCCCTCCCCCAACAGCAGCACTTTCTAGCAAGTGCCTGCTCCACGCCGTTACATTGAACTCATCCTGACAAGTCAGTCATCAACAGCAATGATATCAGCCTAACATCCAATTTCAGACCACAAATATGCATTAGGACGTACGATTGAGTCCGTCGTCTGCTCAACCCTCCCTGACGAAATAAGGTCAGAAAGCGTTGCCAGCAAAGGTGAACATGCTTTCACAAGAAACCATATAACCAGCCCCCGTACGTTTCCTGAGGCATCTTTTGTGCGTAGGGAACATACGTGTTGGTACATATGGTTGAGAAATGCTACTCCACGAGGAAATTTATCTAAATATCGAGTACCAACATCAGATTTCTCCATTTACTATTTCCTAGTACGAGCACATACCTTGTTGCAATAAAGGCCAGAATACGTCGTTGTCACAACAAAACACATGTCCAAGAATGTCTAGGACACGACATGCATTGCTGGTCTTGTACAAAAGTTTTGTGACTGATATGATTTCATCCTCTTGTTCCAGTTCACACGAAGGGAGACATTCCTGTGAAATTTTTTCAACAAAAGTCTGATACAAACAATAGCACGGAGATAACAATGTTAGAGACATATCCCAACAGACAGCTCAACCGCATCATTCCAAACCCACTCGATGTATTGAAAGATACTGTTGAAGTGCATCTCCCATGGTCTGAAGCGTTTTTCCTCCTCGTTTAGGATCCTGAGAGTAGTAGATGGCCAATAGTTCTAGTCGCATGAGCGTAGTGCCAGCTTTACGAAAGATCTGGCATGTAATGTCACAAATGAAATAATGTTACAAATGCAAACAAAGCAACGCAACGTACCTCTAACACGGATGATGTGGCGGATACGGATGTCTTACGCAGCTTCAGTCTGTGCTTTTCAGGCAACTGGAATGTTGCGGACTGGAAATGCCTACGGAAGATCGTCGAGTCTATTCCACTTAATGCTCGCAGCGCATCCTTTGTGAGGACAACCGATGTCAGCAACCTACGACTTATCGAGACCTTAGCTTCCTTACTTACCTCGATTAGGTCTACTTCATGAACTTCCAGGAGTAGTTTCTCCGAATCAGTACTACTTGCAAAGTCATGAGGAATCAACAGGTCATGAAGCGACCGCTTTTGTTTTCGATTTGGAGGTTTACAATAATTCCCAGTTAAGCCGATCCGATTTCCGAGCTCCTCCCATGCGTACGACCGCGTTGCCCAGGGCTCGGTCGTATCAAGCGAGCTATCCCAGTCCAAAGATGAATTCTCCGTAATGCTGCTTGCATTTTCCCAGTTTTTCTGTTGATCTACATCTCCACAGTGAACTTTGTGAATGCTATCGTAAAATAGCACGTCATTTCCGGGGAGCCTTTTCACGTGACCCGCTGACTTCATCACTTTCGCAGCATCTGTAGAATGCATTCGTTCACGCTTATCATTGCTACTCCATATGAAATCGTCAGCATTATACGGCGCTACCTCTGTGAGATAAATTTTATAACTAACAAGACTTACGGTTGCGTTATATTCTGATCTAGTGGATTTTGAGCGGGAGGAACATCAGGGAGGCCGAAGAATTGGTTAGGCTTGATATATACACAAATTATAGCACAACAATAAGTCTATCTAGCCGCCTCCTAGCACAATCCACAAAACACCCACTTGTTTGAATGGCATCATATTGAGGAGTCCTTTGTCTTCAGGAATTTGGCACCATAAGCTGGTGTGCTGATCCGGTAAGCCATTCCCAAAGCTACTGAAGAAGCTTTGCGAGTAGAGGCTGCTTATATCAGACGCCAATCAGTAGAGCTATTAATTGACTGCGACTTCTCCACACCACGTACGCTTCCTCATTTAGTGAAATTGGCGCCTTGCGAAAAAGCGCTCTCGAGCGTTGCACCATCGCAGTATCATTTATTCGAATACGGTCGCCGATGCGCTTCTTTTTGGCGTCATAATACTGACAATAGGCGCAAAACCATGCTTCATTAGTAGTTCCACCAGTGCAAATATGCTGTAGCTTATTCACCATCTGCATGTCGTCGTCGAAGAAAAACGTTTTTCCATCTTTTCCACCTGCTAAAGCCACCAGCAGTCGCATCATTTCGTCGATAGGAACTACAAACCATTAACTAGTCAGCACCGCGTCTCCTTTCATGAAGCAACAGCTCATCTCATCAGACCTGTAGATGGTCCACACTCCTTCTCTTTTATGCGCAAACACTGGTCCACCACTTGGTCCATGCGATTCACAACGTCCACTCTAGAGAGAGTAAAGTGACAGTATAAGCGAGAATTCCTGCCATATCTGCAAACACGACAGTTCCAGCAACGTACACGATTGGATGATCGCCACATGCCAGAAGATGTGCTCGAATCTCTAAAAGGTCATGCTGAACGTACTTGTCCAAGTTACCGTGCTGGTTTTTGCAAGAGCCAATAAATCCATCGTCAAGTTTTGGCACGGCAAATTCGAGTTTAAACGGACGTACGGGACTCAAAAGATGCTGATAGACCGGCACTACTTGCCGGAAACTGGTCCTAGTTTCACAGCAAATGCGGACACGCAATTGCTTCAGTAGATCGATGACACCCGCGTCGGGAGTTGACATCGCACAAGCACTGCGATTGTAATGTATACTTTACTGTAGTTAAATGTACATGTATACTTTTGCTTATGGATACATTTTCACTTCAACTACACATGTACAAGAAGTTCATTATTGTATACTATCCTGATAAAACTACTCCGAAACGACCTCCGAGATGGCACGCGCCCACTGCTGCGCGAGGTTACTCGAGTCAGTTATCCGGATTGTATCCGACCGCTACGAAGACAAAACTGGAGTAAGTTCCTTGGCAAAACTATTTCAAAGGATTACGCACCGATACGACGTCGAACGTGTGGGGATCAATCTCATTTACAGTAGTGTCTGGCGTCAGGAATAGCTCGCGCTTAAAGCGACCGGACCAAGAGCTAATCACAACCAGGCGCGGAGCGTCTGTAAGATACACCTAAGGTAACACAGATAAGTTAGGAACTCCACAGAAATGACTAGCTCAAAGAACTTGCACCTACGTCGCGTGTACGAGTGAACATCTTCGAGCGGACCTTCACAGTGGATTCATAACGGATTTGCTCATCGTACCCAATACAAGATGGCCGGATTTTTTGAACTGAGATACTATTCCCCGAGCGCCTAGTACTATAACGTCAAGACAGAAACCATAAGCTTCTTACTACGTACCACTGACAGATGAAACTATTATTACAGAACCTAAAGTCATCGGACGCGCTTTCTGAAAACTCGCCCGAAAAGTATTCTGCAACGGCCCAATTTTCCGACGCGCCATCCTTGTTACAGCCACAATTTTTGAGTTAGATATGATGCTACAAGATATTTTCGGCAACTCTCCACGCGTACCAGCTTTGGTTCCGGTAAAATCAGTTCGGGAGGGTGGTACGGTGGAGTTTGATCGCCAATGTCATCCCAATCAACACCTTCAAAGAATGGATGATTCTACGCAAAACCTCCTCACGTTTTAGCTATCGAGACCCAAACACTTCAAATGATACGAGCACAAATCCTACCTTCAGCTCAGCGTATCCTGCCTCGTTTTGCTGGGCACCGATACGTTCATCCGGGTTCTGCGCGAACGTTGAAGCACACACACACGTTACTGATGTACATATAAATGATTTCACTCATGAAAACTAGTTCCGAGTGAACACCTGGACAAGAAGCTTCCGGATCAGATCCTGTGCGATTTCTGGGACCGTGCTTGGAAATTCGAATTCATCGCTCGAGTGGTTTATAATCTGCAGAACGTAAATGAGTTCGAGCAGCATCCATCAAAGTTTGGGTGCGACTTACCACTTGGAAAGTAAGGTAATCGTTTTCCGCGACAAAAGGAGCGCGGCCTGTAAACATCTACACGCAGCATATTGTAACTCGTCTAATATCTACTCTTTATAGACAGGAAGTTTGAATTTTAACCTGAAAGATTAAGCAGCCCAATGCCCACAGGTCGGAAGCTCTTGAAGCTGGCTTGTCGTGCAAAACTTCCGGAGAAACGTATAATGCGGTGCCGCAGAATTGGCATACATCGCTACTTTCGCAATTTTGGTCCTGAACGATCGCAATAATTAGCTTCGATAATACTCATTTTTACGAAAGCAATAGTCACTGAGCTACTCACTCACCTTTGCAGTGCCGAAATCTGTCACCTTCAGATGACCATCGTCACTGAGCATCGTATGAGCAAGCATAAGGGCCAAAACAAGTGATTAGTTTGCTCCATAACGCCAACACTCTTGAGTGAATACGCAGTGTACCTGAGAAGCAGGTTGTCAGGTTTAATGTCTCGATGAATAACTCGCTGTAGCATTTAGTAGTTAGTAGTAAGAAAGAAAGACGCATAAAAATTGGTGATACCTGGGTGTGCATGTATTCAAGCGCATTGACCAACTCAGCTGTATAAAATTGAGTCAATTCGAAAGAGCATGCAGCGTCTACAATGCTTTGCTCTTGCTGCTTTTGCTGCTCCTTGCTAAGCAAGCAATCAAACAGTTTAGTCTTAATACCTTTAGAACACCATTATCCAAATTTGCAAACCTGATAAGGCCGAAGAGGTCACCGCCGCGACACAACTCCATGACCAAATACAAGCTGTGGTGGTCCTGTTCCCATCACCAGACAAAAAAGTCAACCAAACCACACCACTAGAAGCGCTAAAATTCACACAATAATCGTGCTGATTCTGCATGAGGAGTCTCATGTCGCCTTACACGGAAGCTGCAATAAAATTTGACGATATTCGGGTGTGAAAGACGCGACATGACCTTGCGCTCCGTAAGCACAAACGCCGTCTTGTTCTCTTTCCGAATGAAGCTCTGATCCATCACCTTTACAGCAAATTCCAATCGTGTTTTCTTCATCTGCGCATGGAACACCTAGAGATCGTTGGACGGACGCCAAAAGTCAGCCAGTTAGTTATTCTCACGCTGCAAAATATAATGATCAGAAGCCACTGATCACCTTGGCGTACGATCCTTGACCTAGCACATTTCCAAAGAAAAAGTCGCTAGCTTCAGGTGCCGCATCAAGGCGGAGCGCCGGCGTCGATGTCATTGCTGCAACTCACACACCGTGGAGTTGTTACCCTTGGTCGTCAAGTCGTTCACCTTTAATCGAATTATTTTCCACCAATTGTCATAATTTATGTCTTAGCGAATGACCTACCGTCGTATGGATCAATTTTAGCGAATCCGCAACGTATTCCCTTCTTGGAGCTCCTCGCTTTCTCCCCTCCCAAAAGCTCTTTAAGTAAAACCGCAAGAAAGGTGCCGCGCTGACTTCTCCCCCTCCGCCATCTTCGAAAGAAAATGGTGTCGTTTGCATCGCCATTATTCTGGCAAATCAACTACTTGGTAACGAACCTCAGTAAGAAAAATTTCAAGTCCAATGTGGCTGAGCTGAACCAGGTGCTGATCTTTCTAATGAATCTTCCTAACACCACATCAATTGCCTGCCTGACTAACTAAATAAATACACTTCCTTGTACCTCTGCAGCTCGTCGAACTGTACGGTGAAGACGCGCGAATTTTTTTGCTCAACTGCCTTGTCAAGGATATCGACTTCAGCGGCCAGAAAGACGCGCTTAAGATTCAACTGCTCACGCACGAGATTGCGCAAGCCTCTTCACGCCCAAACTTTACCACTTTCATTTGTGAGGTTAGCGCCTGCATCCTCGTCTTCCTTAGATCAACTCCCTTTCTTCGCTTTCTGATGTTGACTCTGCTTATTGTACTCGGTACAGGCGATCGGAAAAGGCTCGTCAGACTCTGTTACGAGTAGTGAGCACTATGTCACGGAAAACTTTCTGCAGCTCTTCTGCAAGACGCTAAAACTTAGTTTACCGCAGCAAGTGACAGTCGGTCTAGCCTTCGCTCAAGGCGAGAATTCCAAGAGTTCCGCAGAGGCCATCCAGTTTCTGTGCTCCAAGATTCCCGAGATCTCGTCCTGTGGAGCCAAACTTCCTTCGGACGTCCTTCACTCGCTAGTCTTTGTGCTGCGGATGAAGAAAGAGTTTCACGGCGACATCGCCGAAACTGATTCGTTCCTTGCCAGCATTTCATCGGCTCATCCGAATGACATGGGCACACTGGACATGGCTCCGCTCACCATGGGTGACTTTGAACACGTAGATTGTAAGTCTGTGCCTGATTCAAGCTCGCTCAACCAGCTCATCTCGGATGTGTCGTCGAGCTGTTTGTTTTACGAATTAATGGAAGACGTTGGCTACTCGTGCACATCGTCTCCGCAAGCTTTCCGTACCCTTCTAGCCGAGGCTGGTCTTGATAAGGCTCCCACGATTCCGCCAGCGCAGGTTGCGGGTATGCTTGCGATGCTGTCACGAACATACACTGGACTAGATGCGAGGAATGGTGCCACCCTGATGGCGAATCTTACTATTGACTTTGAAGCGAACCCATCCGACGAGATAGCTGCTGCGCCTGTGCAAGAAAGCTGGGACCTTGATGTTATCGCAGACGTGCTGCACAAGGACTACAGTGCTATCAAGTGGCTGAAGGTAGCGGAAAAGCTGGACCGTGCTGACCTGAACATCCAAAATGTTTCTCAACTGCGTGTGCTTGTTACGGCATTCCAGCGCTTTTCTCAAACGAAATTTCGCGTGACGACATTGTTGCGGCCCTGGAAGAACAGCCGTGCCCACATAAGTATTTTGAAGGCAGCTGTAGAGGCCCCACCGCAAGTGCTCTCGTTTTCAGAGTCACCGCATAAACTCGCACCGTTTGAAGGCGCCGATGCATCAGCTGTCCCAAAGAACGGTGTTTGGTTCTCACTTGACATCGTCGATACGCTACTACAAGTGTCGGAGCAAGACTGTTACGGTGACGTGCGCAAGCTTCTCGATGGAGCCATGAAGACTTGTCCGGATGTTTTGATTGCAAACTTAGCTCAAGCGTCACCGCGTTGGAACGCGCTGCGAGACGATCTGTTCTCCGAGCTCTTTAGCTCGTACATCATGGGCCGCCCTAATGCGCCCCTTATCATGCGTCATTTGTGGTCCGTGGCGCCCAAGTTGGTGCTATATGCAAGCGTGAAGTGCTTCTACGCCGCGACGGCCCCACATATTGTTTCTCGCTTGTTTGCACTGTTTCGAAACACGGGCGATGCGTTTGCGTCGGCCATTCACTCGAACTATTTTTCATTTGCTTTGGCGCTTGCTACAATGGGAGCCAACCACGACGTACTTAACTTAGAGACGTGGCTTGTAGAGCGCCTTGCCTCGCAACGGACGGCATTTGCAACCTCGTGTCTCGCTTTTGTGCACCGCAACTATGCTCGCGCCGTTCCGAAAAGCAGCATTACTCCACAATCGAGTCATGTGCTATCTATTGAGTCGTTGGCGACTATTTTGAAGTGCATCATGGCTGTTCAAGGGGCGCTGCCTATTACAATCGCGCAAGAACTCAAGCGCATTATCACTCTTTGCATGGAAGCTCATCCCGTGATTTCAGCTTCCACGCGTCCGGCTGTAGAGCCCATCCCTCACGTACCGGCGGCGGCAGGTTCTGCCGCCGGGATTGTTGCCGCAGCAGCAACTCCGAGTGGCGGAGCTGGAAATGAACTAGCATCCACCGGTGGGAAGGCCCCTACCTATTCTGCTGAAATGATTGAGGAGCAGGCGAACGCCTACTTTCAACAAATCTACACTTCTGAACAAAACATTAATGACGTTGTAGCGATGCTAAAACGATTCCAAGGCTCTCGGGACGAACGCGAGCGACAAATCTTCTATTGCATGATCCATAACTTGTTCGATGAGTATCGATTCTTTCCGCGGTATCCGGAAATGGAGCTACGTATCACTGGCGTCCTCTTTGGAAAACTCATTGAGCACCAAGTGCTTCCACCAAATTTCCTCCAGACCGCATTGCGATCTGTGCTTGAAAGTTTACGGGAGCCTGTCAACTCCAAGTTTTTCTTTTTTGGGGCTTGTGCGCTGCAACAATTCGTTCCGCGGCTGCGAGAATTGCCGGCGTACTGCACGAACCTATCCCAGATTCCGCATCTTCAACACGCATTGCCGGAAATCATGCGCCAAGTGAACCAAGTCACGCGTTCAATCTCGCTGTCTGGGCCTTCGCAGGATGCAAGTGGTGGTGGCGGTGGTGCTTTATCTTCATTAGGTGGTACACTACCACCGATAGTTAGTACTCCATCTCTTGGAGATGGAGCAACACGACTTAACACTAGTGCTGCGTCATTTGCCGCTGGCTCTCCGCCATCTGAAAGGACAGAAGCAAAGGCTCAAGATGATATAGCGTTGGGTGTTCAGTCTATCTTAAGTCGATCAGCAGGTCCAGCATTGACCACTCCGTCACCTAAAGCACCCGCTGCGTCGCCCCCACCTCCTGCTACCCCCACGCCAGTGCTGAAGGTGGATCATATTTTCCACGAATCGAGTAAAGTTGACGAGGACGAAGTGGTTGAGCAGCCAGACGAAAATGTGAAAGATCGTATTCACTTTATTGTGAACAACATGTCCATATCCAACCTGGAAGCAAAGATACCAGAGGTGCGTAAAATGCTGTTGCCTGCGTATCATGCGTGGCTCGCAAAGTATCTCGTGGTGAAGCGAATTTCGACGCAACCGAATTACCACACGGTTTATTTAATCTTCATTGAGAAACTTGTACGACCAGAACTTGAGCGGGAAATTTTGAAGCGTACCCTTCAAAATGCCCGTAAGTTGCTTACTTCGGGAGCGATTACGACCAACTCGCAACAACGTTCGTTGCTGAAGAATTTAGGGTCATGGCTTGGTGTCTTCACTCTTGCTCGAAACAAACCGTTGCTGCAGCGTGACTTGGATCTGAAGGAACTGTTGTACGTGGGCTACGAGACTGGTCATCTCATTGCTGTAACTCCTTTCGTTGCCAAAATACTGGAAGGCTGCAAGAAGTCGAAAATTTTTAAACCGCCGAATCCGTGGGTGATGGGTCTCATCCATGCCATGAGTGAAATTTATGACGTGCCGGACCTCAAGCTGAATCTTAAGTTTGAAATTGAAGTTTTGTTCAAGTCGTTTAAGCTCAACGTGGAAGATCAGCGCAAGGCGCAGCTTTTGCATACGCGACGTGCACCCCTACGCACGGCGAACCCTGATTTCAATGTGAAGGTTCCCAAGAATCAAGCAACAGGGCAACGATCTGCCACGCCTCCGCCAAGCTCAGGCTCGAAGCTGGGCCGCCTTGTGACCCCAGGAAAGCAAATGAAAAAGACGGGTGATGGGTTTGTTCCTGCTAGCAGTCCACCTGGAGAAGCAGTATCGTATACCTCGCTAGGCGTTGCGAATTCGGGAACGGCGGCGGCAGAGTCGACTGTCATTCCAAATCTAGCTTCATATGTTGCTGTGAATCCTGAGCTTCCACTGCGCAATGTGAACTTGCGGCGCCTTGTACCGCTCGCCGTGGACCGTGCTATTCGCGAAGTGATTTCTCCTGTGGTCGAGCGCAGCGTGACTATTGCTTGTATTACTACTCGTGAAGTGATCTTGAAAGACTTTGCCGCAGAGTTTGATGATGCAAAAATGCGTAAGGCTGCGCATCTGATGGTAGCGTCAATGTCGGGATCACTGGCACTCATTACAGCGAAGGAACCACTTCGCAATGCCATTGGCACGCACCTGCGCGCGCTGCTCCCCACGAGTGCAGGGGACCCCCAACAGCTTGAGCACGTGATCCAGGTTTGCTCCAATGAAAATACAGATTTGGGCTGTATGCTTATTGAAAAAGCCTCATCTGAGAAGGCGATGCGGGACATTGATGAAGCCCTCGCAGGCGCATATGCGTCACGTCGGCGTTATCAGCAGCAACTAGCACAGGCTGGCAAGACTCCAGGGGCAGACGGCGTGCACTTTTTCGAAGGTAGTGAAAACAGTACAGCCGTTGTCGCTTCTGCTGGTTCTCCGGGCGCTCCAAGTGGTCAGTGGCCGGCAGCATTGCCCGATGTTTTCAAGCCCAAGCCAGGTGGTGTACCATCCGTGCAGCTTGTGGTGTACGAAGCCTTTCAACGTATTCCACGTCCGACTTCCATGCCGCTGTCGTCTCGTGCTGGTTCTGGAGCATATCCAGGCAGTTCAATTGAAAAGGAAGGAGACCCCGCTGGTGTGAGCGTGACGGCAGCGTTGGATCGTTTTGCTGGATTGCTGGAGCGATTTGAATTATTTGTGCAGAAAGTAGTCCGTCAGGCTGCGGCGAGTCAGCGTGAGCTTCCGTCTCTGCTAGCTATTCCAGCAGAGAGCGAGGTTTTTGCTATTCTCCGCGAGGTACGCGCGCTTGGTGGAAGTGTGCGACCAGCTCTCCGCGATGAAGCTTGTCTTAAGATTGCGAACCGTATTGTAAAGTTCATGTACGAGTTGGGAAATGGCAGTCGCGGCAATGAGCTGTTCTTGGAAATTCTTGTGAGCTCGTTGGAAGCGCTAACTGCAAGCTGCGAAAAGCTTCGTAAAGAGATTGTAGGGTGGGTGTTGCGTGCCCCAGTGGACGATAAGCTGAAGCTACATTGTGAAATTATTGTAGCACTAATTCGCTACAAGGTGGTTGATGCAAGTGAGTTTGATATGTACTTGGCGCGCAACATGGAGCGCAATAGTGTGGCGATTGAGTTTGCGGTCCATGTTGTCCGTCAATGCCTGAATATGGACCATGTCGGCGTTGCTGGCCACCTTCCCAACACACTGGAAGCACTGGCTCGTATCGTGGAGCGCCACGGAGGTGCTACATCGAATAAAAATGTCCAGATTCTTGCTGCACTCGTCGAGCAAGCGCGATTGCAAAAGATGCAAAACCGTCCAGCTCCCCCAGTGCCGCAGAAAAGCATGGGTGCAATTGGTAGTGGCGCTGCCAAGGCGGCTTCTGGAGACAGACCTTTAGTGCAGGAGCATGCTGGTTTCCGGCACACCGTGAACAACGCTTTGGAGCACTGGATTGCCATTTACAAGGAGCCCACTGGGAACTCGAAGATCCATGCCCAGTATCTTCAGATGTTGAAGCAATATGGACTGCTTGCTGATGACGAAAGCGTATCACTATTCTTTAAGTTTAGCACGGAACTATGTGTTGATGCGTGTCTAAAGAGCTCATTTGCCGCTAGCGACCCTGCTGCGCTCAAGGCTGGTGCGAAGGTTCCTCTGAACTACGCGGTACTGGATGCACTTACGCATTTAATGGCGTTGCTCGTGAAATTTCTGGATCCTTCGCCTGCTGCGAAGCTTCAGGTCCTTAACCATGCAGTTGGTGCAATTGCCAATGTGTTAGTTGCAGCTCATGATCTGTCGCGCAAGAAGAAGGCTCCCTTCGACCAGCGCGTCTTCTTCCGTATGTTTGTCAATCTTATGAAGGAGTTAACAGCTCAAGACCCGGCATTGGATGCTATCCATCTCCAGGTGCTTAACACCTTTGCCAGTGCATACAACACCCTGCAGCCGTTAGGATTGCCTGGCTTTGTGTTTGCTTGGACCGAGTTAATCTCGCATCGTTGCTTTATGCCATTGCTGCTTCGCGCTAAACAGCAGCGAGGTTGGCAGATTCTGCACCGCCTTCTATTGAATTTGCTGGTGTTCATGGAGCCATTCTTGCGGCACGCAAACTCGGCCGTGCTGTTACCGGATTCTATTGCAGCGCTGTACAAAGGCGTCGTACGCATCATATTGGTGCTGCTTCACGACTATCCTGAGTTCCTGAGCGACTTTTATACAAGCTTTTGTGACGTGTTACCGGCGGCTTGTGTTCAGCTGCGTAACGTGATTTTATCGGCCTTTTCTCGATCGATGCGGCTGCCTGATCCACTCACTCTCGGTCTACATGTCGCTCAGCTACCTGAAGTAAGTGTGGCTCCACGGCTCATGCCCGCATGGGGAGCCGCGCTCAATCACAACGGCATCAAGGAATATGTCGATGAGTTTCTGCATGCGACGGCAAACCGTGCTTCTGTCTTCCCTACGGACCTGATTTCCAAACTAGCACGCCCTGCTGCTCAGCTAGAGCGTGACTCGACGGCCGGCAAGTACTTGCTACCCGCTCTTAATGCGCTTGTGCTCTATCTAGGCAAAGAGGGCATTGCAGAAATGGCTAACGCGGGTTCAACACCTTCGAGTCCACCTCCAAAGCCTGACAGTAAGTCTGGAACTGCCAGTTCGACGACCAGCAAGTTTGAGCGGAGCGCCGCGATGGATGTCTTTCGTTATTTGGCAGACGAGTTGGACTCTGAGGGCCGCTATTGGTACTTCAGCTCTCTGGCAAACCATTTACGCTATCCGAACAGCCACACGCATTACTTCAGTTGCGTAATTCTCTATTTGTTCTCTTATTCGAACAACAAGATGGTCAAGGAGCAGATAACACGCGTCCTTATTGAACGTTTGATCGCGAATCGTCCACATCCGTGGGGTCTCCTGGTGACGTTTATCGAGCTGATTCGCAATAAAAGCTACAAGTTTTGGGAACAGGATTATCTCGAGTGTTCGAGCGAGATCAAGGAAGTGTTTGACGACGTAGCTCGCACTTGTCTTGGCTCCACCCCTGGCGCGTCCAGTGCCAGTCCGTTGGCTTCACTCGGTGGTAATGCGCTTCCCGGTGCCTCTCCTGGCGCTACTTCATAAATGCTGTCTCCCGAGCTACGCAGAAATTATCGATGGTAAATATTTTTGTCAATAGTTTCAGAGTTGGTCAGCATTAGATAATAAAAGACAGATAGAGGCATCCAGTCATCATGTACTTCTTGTAATTGTTACTTTTCGAATTTACGCAATATATTAAAGGCGGCGACATACTGCAAGGCTGTATGCTTGAGGCTGTACTCACTGTTTGGTAATCCCACCTTGTCAAATAGCGCATTCAAATTATCCACGGGCTTGCGCAAATAATCATGCGAAGCAAAATTGTGTAGAAATTCATCGATTAGCACGTCAACGTGCGCCACTGTATAGCATGGCGAGTATTGGACCTCGACCAGAAGACCTCGCGGCAGGTTATTGCGGGACATGAAGGTGCAGACGCTTACGACAAAGTCACCCACCACGTATTGCGTGCCCTAAAACATATAATCACAAGGACAACTGGGTCAACGTCGTAAGATTATCCAAACGAAAAAGTTATATGCTGCACCTCGAACTGGCCATCCGACTTGAAAGCGTAAATCTCGACTTGCTGTAAGATATTGGCTCCGTCCAGGCCACACTCCAATAAGGAGCAGTCTTCCATAAGACCCTCAACTCCATTATCGCTGGATCCTAACCCGCTCGCCTTTTCGTTTGCCAGCACAGCGTACACCAAGTCATCATTTTGAGACATCCTCAGCATGAACATGCGTTGGTTGATGTATCCATCTGCAGTAGCATGTTTATTAGTCTCTCTTTGTCCAACTTATTGTCATGAAAAGTAGCTACCAGTGAGCGTCTTGCGATTGAAAAGGCGGCAATGCACGACATGGCGCCCGACCTTCTCACCGCCCATTGCCTCTAGTTTACGCAGCAGCTCTTGGTACTTTTGCGTGATGTTGACATCCTGGATAATTACTAATCTATAAGAGATTAAAGAAAGAAAAGCAGTTTAAGAGTAAAGGAAGAACCAGGAATCAGCGAGCGAAAATATATACCTTGTCATGCCTGTCATGATCGGTTATTGCTAATGTATTATCGAGCAATAAATCATTAGCAAATTTGTATTGTACTGGCATCGCAAATGCTCTGGACCAAAACTCATAAAGGCCCTGGTCCAAAACGCAAAAAGCCATTCTCATTCTCAAAAAAGCTGACGCTCATTGGTGAAAATTTACCCTACCCCTCCAATTCGATTCTCAAGTATTGTATTTTGTGTCCGTCACACATATTTTGCTCATGAAGGTACGAGGATGTATGCGGAGCGCTTTCGAAACTGCTAGACTACTGCTCAGTTAAGATCCTCAAGGGACCCAATGAACGTACTTCTGGCGATTGATTACTATGCGCTGACATCTCGCCAATGTCAGTTTCTCATCGACTTGTTCGATTCCAAGACACCTGCTGTAGATCGATTCGCTAGCAGTGAAAAGAAAAAGGGTCCCAAAAAAGCTTCTTCAGGTGCACCGGACACCATAGCGACACTGCCTACTCTACAGTTTTCGCTCGCTCTTGCTCAGTAAGTAAATGCACTCGTCACAGGCAGTCCAAAGCTAATTTTGTATACCGCAGGTTCTTTCTAGGGAACAAAAACCAAGCTAGAGATCAGCTGGCTGCAGCATTGCTCAAGTTTCCGGCGATGCTAAAACCACTGCTGGAAACAATATCTGCTGACTTGTCCTCACGAATGTTGTCGTTATGGCTCAGTGTGCTATTTATTAGGTATTTACGTTTGCTCCATGTTACAGCTTCATGGTGGCCAATTTTGTCAAGTCGAGTAATTGCCAATGCTCGAAATGATGATGGAGTGCTACAGGACTTGCTTGACGTCTATGTCACGCGAATTTTTTCAATTTGGAAGGTAAATGACGCGCAGGCGTTCCTACTGCGCGGTGCGCAGCACGCTCTTGCCACTCCATCACTGGTGTCTACAAACCATCAGGTATTGTAGCTGCCCAGTTGCGACAAGTACCTTCGAGCTATCAGTGCAGGTAAGGACATACAGCGTAGCGGATGCGGGAACTGTTTATTGACAATAAAATGGAAAAGAAAGAGGAGTTATCAGCGTCCTGTAATCAATATGGAGAGCACAGCAATGAAGTACAAAACGATGAAGGAGTTTCACCAAAGAAGTATACAAGACTTCTTTGCACCTAAGCAGTGAATGGCACAGTCAGCTGCATAATTACACAAGCTGCTTTAATCCATGCCATTAAAAAGCCGTACGTAAATTCTCCAAAATTATGTTAGAGTAAACACGCACCCTGAATGCTAGCTTCTTCGAAACGAATTCTCAGCAATGCGGTAACCATCTCATCAGTCCAATGTAGAGAACGCCTCGGCGTGGCGTCTCCTACTGCAGCACCTGCCTCGGCATGACCAGCGGCGAAAGCAGCGGCACCCTCTTGCGTGGGACCGAACATTTTTTAAAATGACAATCAGCATGAGCCGCATGCTTGTCGCATTGATTTCATGGTCCAAAAGTGCCCTTTATTTGGAGTGGAACATATCAGATTGAGAATGAGAATAAAAAGTTTTGGACCATGGCCTAAGCCACTCTCATTCTCAAAAAAGCTGACGCTCATTGGCAA
Source organism: Sclerospora graminicola (assembly GCA_001887855.2). Classification (NCBI taxonomy): domain Eukaryota; phylum Oomycota; class Peronosporomycetes; order Peronosporales; family Peronosporaceae; genus Sclerospora; species Sclerospora graminicola. Next base: position 47,693 of record MIQA02023820.1, read on the forward strand.
ACGTTATCCCTAACCCTCCAAATCCATTAAAATGAGAATGTCTTGTCGAGCAATTCTCAAAAAAAATCGATTATATTGCGTGTCCACTTCAATCTACCCGGCAGACACACAAAGTGGTAGGTCCTGCGACGACTTCCCTTTGGAAAGTCGTCGCAGGGCCTACGCGGAGGTAGCAATCATTACACCATGGCTACAAACCTTTAACTGCTAGGTAGATTCTGTAAATGTAGATAGACATTGTGAAAATAAAGTAATAGAATGAAGTACCCGAGATATTAGTTATTTTATTCCTGGCAACACTAGCATCGTGCAAGAATGAGAATGGATTCGTGGTCCAAAACTGCCCTTTATCTGGAGTAGGACACATCAGATTCGAGTGGGAATAAAAGTAGCGCACTTACAACCGAGTGGTCCAGCAGATATAGAAACGACAGATGAGATAAAGTACTACTCCAACATTTGTGTAGCCACGGGTCCGTCCTATACAATGATTGAGTATCTGCCGTAGGTTCTTTCGTTGACAGCTTGCCGGGGCACACATAGTTGCTGGTGTTTCTTCAGAGATAGATGTACGGAAACAACTCAACTAGACATTTGATATCACAAAACTGCCAAAGCTCATTTTGCGAGGGTTAGATAGAGATATAGTAGTAGTAAGATGTATCCAATTAGTGTTAAACACTATTAGCTACTTTGTAAGCATCTAACTTACCAAACATAGTTGCCTTTGCGGTGAATTTCTTCTGGCCAGTTGTGTCTTGAGAATCTACTCCGGTTATCCAGCGTGCGTCATTGCACTGGAGACAATAACTCAATTTCAATCTGTCGAGTCTGTTTTCCGGCTGTATTTGGTGATAGGCCGCCAGAGCTTTCAATTGCGCAAGCACTGTGAACCATATTTGTTCTGCAAGTTGTTCTGGTGGCCATGTTTTCATCGTGAAGATAACCTGGTTTCGGAACTGCCATAATTTGCCCAGTCAATAATGCATATGCCCCACCAGACGCTTTTGAAAAGCTCGGTGATTTCATCATAATAGTCTCCACAACCTTCCAAAATCGTGCTTTTTAGAAGCCCTTGAATGTGGGGTGCCCTGGCTCCAGCAATTGCTCTTTGATATCCTTCCTCTGTGCTAGTACTTGGTCTCCCGGTTCAGACTGTAAGCACAACTTTCCAGAAAATCTGAGCCGTATTACAATAATGCGCGACATTTCCCAAGCATGTGCTGCTCATGGGACATCCTTGTTGGTTACCTCTGCCAAGGTAAAGGTGTTCTGTTGCATTGTCACCATCCTGTAATGTAACCATACTTGATAATTTGTAAGTATATTAAAATGGTTCCATGTCCCCGCTCCTTCCTGGGCGAAGCTATTCCACCTGTGCCGTTCACGTTTTTTCTCATTTGTCTAAAATCTGAGTCGTATTTTTTTCCAAGGATGCGTGATAGAGTTTCAGAAAGTCCTTACATACGGCCGCCCACATCTTCCGTTGTTGTACCCCTCCCTGTAGCGTCCACTTTATAGCTGATAAACTGGCATGTGGGTAGAAAACCCACACTTGACGATTTCCTTCTTTCGTCCATACTATCCCATCTGTTCCCGGTACCGTAAAATGCATGTCAAAGGTGGCACCTATGTTTCCACGGTACTACAAAACCCTGTTAAAATTGTTGTGGTCGCCTATGACAAGCACTCGTAAAAAGTCTAAGTGGGCTACCCAAAATTATGTGCAAAATACCAAAATTATGTGTAAAACGTTAAACGTTTGTATGCGTGACGTGGGGTTCGTTGTGTGTACCAAGTTAATCCACACGTAGATGCACTATCTGATCATAGGCTAGCTTAGGTTACCTCCGCGTGTCTCCATATGAGAGGACGCGAAATCGTCTGGATCAGGATGACTCGAACTTAATTTCGGATCACTAGGATTATCCCTAAAATAAGTTAAGGTAATGTAGCTTTACGATTTGTTGATGTGTAAAGTTTTAGCTCTTAATAGTAGGCCCCGCCTATGAGTGACAGTCGCCTATGACATGCATTTTAAGGTAATAGGCGAATCTTGATTGTTCCACCATCGTCTTTTTCTAGCAAACCTCCGAGTGTAGCCAGCGACCATTTTAAACACGTATATTTCTCCGTGGTTGATAAGGTATTAGAGGTCCCGGGTCTCCTATTTGCACCCCAACTAGCGGTCGTGGTAGCATATTATCAGTGCTGCTAACCACTCACGAGTTTTTATCGGGTGTGATTGCGACCATCGATCGACTTAACTATACACTCTATACCTGCTCTGAGCGTCTCCAGATTTGTAAGGTGGAAATAGGTGCTTGTTTGAGTCGTTAAAATTGTCTCTGACAAGATAATCCCAAATTCATCCACAATCCACGGGTTACTTGCCCAGCTACCCCAGAAAACCTTGGTCTTCTCTTCAAATATTGGGGTTCCTGAAAAGTATCTGGGTCAAAACTGATTTGTAGCACTTTTCCATCCATCAAAATTTTGTACGGTGAGTCAATGGTTGGTTTCAATTCCAGCAGTAGTCGTGCAAGTAGATCCGTCGCTCTCCTATGTACTTGCTGCACTTGCTCCGGCGACGGACTGATCATTTGGCTGATAAACGCGAGTGTGTCTTGGTGACATTTACTGGCGGTTTTTCAGGGGTGCAGTACCCCCCGACTTTCTGGGGCGTTATTGCCCGTAACTTTCTATTCTTATCCATTAGGTGGCACCATTGTAGCCAAGCTGACCTGTATATAGATGGTTTCTCTAGTAACCATAGCGTTGCCTCTTTTTGTCGTTCAATTTGAAGGGCTAGTGGGATCACAATTAACCCGACCCCCACCCTTGGGCAGATATAACAGGACTGGCGATATCTTCTGGCATAGAGAATCTGACTCTAGTCTGTTTGTCGAAACAAAACGATTTCTGCAGGTTGATCAAGGTCTTCACAACGTTGGGTGACGACCGGAAGCGTTTTGCCGTGAAGAGGATCGCTGGGAGTGCGATAGCATGATCTTGGTGGCCAGTAGTTTTTTTACGAGCTCCGACAATTTCTCCCGATACTAAGGAGAAACCCATAGGCACCTTTGCGATACCGGCTTTGCGTTACCCACGCCGATTTCGCACACCGCCCCATGGGCAGCTGGAGATAGCGCATTACTCGGGCCGACCAGCAGATGTCTCCTTTCTTTATAATAGTATTCAACCTGGTGATCTCTTCTGGAGTGTTAACATCTGGGTCGCCCGCCTTTAGATCATCCATAGTAACCGCCGGAGGACAGGGAGTCACGCCAGGCAGCACTGCCATCTGGTCCTCCATGACTTCGACATACAGGTCACCCCCTCGTGAATTCAAACCTGGTCGGCGTCAGTTTCGATCCTAGTCAAACTTTCGTCTTTTGCAGAAGGGATTTCCACTGAGTCAGCTGGACCCTCCACCTCCTACGCTCCAACAATATCATCCGTGAGTGGTTCCGTCCAGCTGCATCCAGTTTGACCTGGTTTCCCGTCCAGGTCAGTTTCGGTTAATTCTGAATCCGATCCAGGATTTCTTCCGTCCAGGTCGGCATCAGCTAATTCCGAATCCGGATCAGGATTTCTTCCGTGCAGGTCGGCATCGGCTAATCCGAATCGTCCTCCTGGCCTGGTTAAGCATTAACTTGATAAGTCTGAGGTAGTGGGTTCGATAGGTGTCTGGTACTCCGGCCTAGCCACCATAGGTGTCTGATCTTCTTCCGCATACTCTTCTTCACTGACTAGATCCGTAGTTGCTTGTTAGGCCAGGTTTTGCCACTCGATATGACGCCTTGAACCAATAGTTTTGACATAATTTGGCCGGCGGGGCACCTTGTCTTTGGCCATCCAGATCCGAATGATGACATCTTCATGCAAGATGAGGGGCTGCTCTGAGATTTTGGTCATGCTAGCACAGTTGGGGTGGTCTTCACTTGTAAATTTGTCTCCAATCCAATTTCGCTTAGTAACTCGAAAATTCCAATCATTTCGCACTCCATCTGCGATGCCGCGAAAAATCTGCCTCCATAGTAGGTAGCAAAACACATCCTTTCCGCTTGCATATCTAATATAGTAATATTTCGTTCAACATCGTAACTCCACCTGTAACCGACTTTCTGTCTGTCTTACATCCCGCGAAGTCTGCGTCACTGTACGCCTCCAACATAATTGATCCATCGTTATTTTCATCTTTCGTAACTTTCATCTTCACCTTCAAATGCTTGTCGTCCTTCAAAAACCGTAAAACCCGCTTTGTAATGGGGTGCCATTAAATAATTGATATTTAAGTTGAAAAATCACAGTTCAATTTCAGACTTACTGTCTGAAATGCGAATATTGGATTATAAGTTGTTATAATCCACTTTGAGAACAGATTCTGATATAATTATCAAATCTAACAAGTAATCTAATGATAAAGATATCATTCAGACCAGTTTTATACTACATGTTTGTATGGTTAGTTTAGATTAGTTATAGTTATTAACTCCAAACCACTCATAATATATTCACTCTTAAACTTACCTTCGTGGCTTTAGGTATATATATATGTAATAGACTATTTGGTTAACTAAATAGTCTACCTAAAGTTTGTCTTAAATTAACTAAGGAGGACCAAATTACATTTGGTCCTAACTAATTGCACGCTTCCTCACTGCAATTTTACATTGTAAGCCAGTAACAGCTAGCCTGTTACACCTGGTAGCACTTAGTGGTCCGTCTGAACGACCACTGTTGACGCGTTCCGCTAGTTAACTAGCGGAGCGACAGTTTAAGAGCCGCCGGCTGTCATGGCGACAGCCAGCGATCGTGAGCGTGAGCGACAGCTCGCGCATGATTTCGTTAGGGAAAACTTCCCTAACTGGTCACAGGGAACTGTGACCACTGTGATAGAGATGATTCGGACCATAGGGCCCGAGATCATCTCTCTTCTCCGAGGTAAAACCCCGGAGGAAGCCTTGGATACGGTTTCCCGTTTCAAGAGGATGTATGGCGATCCTCAGGTGCGTTCCGCAATGTTACGGTCGCAACCTACAACGTCCACATCTAGCGCGAGCGTTGAAGTGGTAAAGGCGCGGATTCCGGCCTTTACTGGCGAAGGGGGTGAGCTCCTTCGTAGATGGTTCGCAGAGGCGGAAGATGCCCTCTCTGCGCAAAGATTGTGGTCCCGCGTTCACAAGCTATTTTTCGCCACCACATGCCTAGGCGGTCGCGCCAGGGCATGGGCGATGAGCCGCAGAGCCATTGATGGCTCTGCGTTCCTGAAGTATCAGGATTTAAAAGCTGAGCTGAAGCTGGACTTCGAAGCTCCAGAAATGGAGCTTTGTTGCCGCGAAGAGTTCATGGAACTCAAGCAGGGCAGCTGAGCCTATATGCGTACGCTCAGAAAATACAATATTTTTATCAAATATTGTATACGAGCCGGTGCCCCCTGCTTTATGAAGGGACTGAATGAAGGTCCATCAAACAGAGTCTTTACTGAATTCCACCAAAGCCTCTGAGAGATGCTATGGACCAAAGCATCCGAGAGGAATTCAGCATGCGTTCAGCGTCAACGCATGTGCTGGATTCAGTCGAAGGGATCAACAGCCTTTCAACTTTAACATGCCGCCGGTGCAGCATGTAAAAAAATCGTCGAACAGACGTAGTTCACA